>JANBQC010000006.1:132237-144171 GCA_027576995.1 Dimargaris cristalligena
ATTTTTTTCTATTATATTATTATCTACCTACCCCCTGAAACTCATGCAACAGGGACTGTGGGGGGTTTTCCCCTCAGCAATCGACTGGTGTTATTCGCTTATGAGCTAATTGGCGCAAGTGGGCCGCTCCCGAAGGTCACAGCCCGGGTACAGCCCGCCAAAAGATACTGGTATATTTAATGAAAGGGGGAGGGTAGATAGAGAGAGCGAGGGGAGGGGCTGCTTCCGGAGATAAATTACTAGGTCAATAGTTTGGATCCTGGCTTATAAAAAGAGCTGATTGGCGCCATGGACCAAGAAGCATTACGATTCTAGACTTTCCTACTACCTAACGCCCTGTTAACCTCTAATTAAAACATCACTAACGACTCATAGAGTTGGAAATCTAATATTCTACTATTGTATTGATTTTTACGAAATTCATCACGTCTCACGTTTCTGACGAATCCCCATCTCATCTCATTTCATCACTCACAACACAGCTAGCCGGTCGTGAATTTACCATGAAGGTCTACACCATCTCCCTCCTTGCCCTCTTCGCCGGTCTGTTGGCCCACGAGGCCTCTGCCTCCGGTTCGGGTTACGCCGGGTTCAACGCCTCCCCCTCTGTCCCAGAGACCCAGCCCGCCGGTGTGGGGTCCTCCCACCCTGGTCCGGCCAAGAACCAGGGTAGTTCCAACGGTGGGCCCGGCGACTACGAAGGTGGCTCTGGTCCTGCCGGTTCCGGCCCCTCGGATTTCGGTAAGGGTGGCAACTCCGGTGGTCCGTCGTTCGATAATGGCGGCGCCCGCGGGTCCGACAAGGATTACGAGGGCGGTTCCGGCCCCAGCCCCTCCAACTCCGGCCCAGCCGATTCCGACAAGCCTGATTACAAGGAAGCCGACAGGGGTGGTCAATCCAGTGGTCCCGCCGGTTATCAAGGGGCTACCGGTCCCTCCAGCTCAGGCCCTTCCAACGCCGGTAAGCCCGACTACAAGGAATCCGGTAAGGGTGGATCCTCGGGTGGACCCACTGGTCCCAGCTCTGCTCCTTCTAACGGTAACGGTGGTGCCGGCGGACCCAGCAAGGGCTACGAAGGGGGTTCCACCGGGCCTGGACCCTCCAGCTCCGGTCCTTCCGATTCGGGTAAGCCCGAATACCGCGAAGCTGACAAAGGCGGAAACTCCGCTGGCCCGTCCGGCAGCGGCCCTAGCCACGGTGGTGGCTCCAATGGCTACCAGAGTGGGTCCGGTCCCACTGGATCCGGCCCCTCCACCTCCGGCCGCCCCGAATACCGTGAGGCCGACACCGGTCCCAAGTCGTCCGGCCCGAGTCCGTCCGGTAGCGGTTCAGGCCCCCAGGCTGGAGGAAAGCCCCAGCCCGGACCTTCCACTAGCCCGTCTTCTCCCAGTAATGGCGGATCGGGTTACGACAACAAAGGTGCTCCCACCGGCTCCGCCCCGCAGCAGCCCGGCCACAATGGCGGTGGAAACAACGCGGCGCCCGCTGGTCCCAAGCCCCACCACCACCCTATTCCTCAGACCACTCCCACGTCAGCCGGTCCCCGTGAAGGAAACGCCGGAGGCTATGATAATAAAAAGCCGGACAACGTTGCTTCCAAGCCCAGCACCGGATCACCCAACGACTACCAGCAAGGCAAGCCCAATGGCCCTGGGGGTGCCGACTCTGGATCAAACCACCCTAAGCCGTCCCACGGCAACGGAGGCGGTAACGGACATGGAAATGGAAATGATAACGGTAACCAACACGGAGGCCCCAACCCGGTGGTGGCCCCTGGTTCCGGTGCTGGTTACGCTAGCGGCCCTGCTCCTGCTGCCGCCCCTAATGGCGGTGCTGTGAAGCCCAACTACAAACCCGCTTCCAATGATGATAACAAGGGCGGTGACCAGGGTAAGGGCCCTAGCGCTGGTGCCGGCCACGGTCAACCCGAGTACAAAGCCCCGGCTGCCCCTGTCGCTCCCGCCGAGACCAAGCCCAAGAGTGGATACTAATGAACACGGTGCCTTCAGTGGCCAACGGCCGTCCTTTTACTGTGCATTCTGAAGTACGAATACCAATCTGTATTCGTGCCCTTAAATTCATTGCAGTATTCTGCATAAGTGCAGGCACCTTTGTTGCTTCACTCTAGTTGAAATAAAAGTAGCATTGTAGCATTGATTTACGATAAATAGTCAGTTGGATGGAATATGTCGAGGTGCTAGTGAAATGGCCAGGGTGAGTCTGGTAAGGCGATTCACTTTGCCAAAAAAATATAGATATGGGACTCTCTGAAATATTAGATAGACACTTAAATGTAATTAAATATATTAAGCCTATTCAAAAGCTGTGGTATCGATTAGCCAAATGGTATTTAGAGACATGCAAATTCGGATGCGCATTTGCCATTTACTTGTTTCGAAATTTCCTGGTTGCTGGCTAGTTGAAGCTAACATCAATTTCCAGCCAGTGTTGCTAGGAGGTTTGTTACCACGCCCAAGCTGCTGCTTCCCCCTGATTATCACAATCATTCAACCGGTCCTATAGAAGTGACATTGTTGGCTTTTACCGTTAACCCTATCCAACTAAATGGTTAACATCACGTGATGACAATCCCCCCCCATTCTTAATTGAGCGACTACTCTGGTTCTTATTGTGGCAGTGGGTCTTACCCCCCTATCCTCTTTTGTAAATGGTCTTGAGCTAATGAGGCGGTAAGCGTGGTTGGCCTCCTGTTGCACAGGTGGGGGGCCTCAACAGGATGATCTGGCTGGACATGAGACCTCACTTGCATTCCTTTCCAAAACCCGATTGTATTTCTTTTCATACCCACTATTATAACCATGCTTTCCCGCTCCATTCGTCACATTACGTTGTCACCGTGGCACCGTCCCTTAATTTGGCTCGGGCCCAACCCCCTCCAGAGCCGATTGGGGGCTGACCTCCGGCGCCGGCTCGCCAGTACCATTCAGGACGGTGTCGCTCCCGCTGCGACCAGTACCGCCCGCCCTCTGCACATCGAGCGTGAGCTTCCGGAAATCAAAACCAACAACAAACTCCGTTACTTTGGGACCGCCGTCGGCCTGGCCATCTGGGTCGGTGGTATGGCCTGGGCTTTCAATTACCAGCGCCTGTGTTCCGCCGCGGTTACCAGCACGCTCTTTGTCACCCGCCACCACCCTGTCGCCATTGAGGCCCTAGGTGAACCCATTGCCTTTGAAAGCGGCTGGCCCTGGATTTCCGGGACGATTAATCAGCTGAAAGGGATCGTCGAGATTTCGATGCGGATACGAGGTACTAAGGCCGCCGGTGTCCTGTCGGTGAAAACTTACCGATCGAATAACGAATGGAGTGACCGCGAGTTTCAACTCCGCTTAGACAATGGCCGCATCATCAACCTACTTGACGCCAGCTCCTCACTAGGGGCCCAGCTGGAATAGTCGCTACGTAGGCGGCGATGTTGCCCTTTCTTATCTTTCCAGCTGTCTCCATCGACCGACAATCATTAAATGCCTAGTTTTAGAATTCCCGCAAAGAATTCGTGAGGATTTACCCGTTGCACTGCTGTGATCAAATAGTGGAATACCCCGGCCGCTGATGTATCCCCTACCTGCACTACAGGAGTGGGTATTTCCATACATAGCCAATAGTGGTGCGAGACTCTACAAACAGCTGATGATTGTAAGTCGGTCACATTTGTGTATGCCCCAAGAGGAGCCCATCCCCAATGCTAAAGGTACTAAATCAAAGATGAGGGGCTTTCCCGAATGCGATGGGTGGATCGAACACAGTTATATTCCGGGATCAAGGTGGATACCGAATAAAGCGACCGGGGTTCTAAGGTAAGTGTTCCTTTTCACCCAATCGCTACTTGTTGGCCTTTTCAAGGGGGTGTCTGGTGGGAAGTCAGCTGCGAGCTCCCAGTACTGGCCGAATAGACCAGGTGGTATTGGGCTCCAGTGGCATTGGGGGGATTCAGGGACCAGGGATAGGCCCCACACCCCAAGCTTACGATATCCAGTTATCCAGGTTGGGCGGCGCGCCTGCATATTTGTGCTTGTAATGCATAGGTTTGTCCGAACTTTAATTAACATGATCATATTGGGTAAAATAGGGCCAATGGACCATATTGTTACTAAATTTTGATTTCGAGCACCTATACCAATGAATCGAATACATGACGCAGGGTATACTCCATAGTCACTTCCTGTTATAAAGATATTTGGCATTCTACGTTCTCCTGTCAGGGAGTACAAGAAAATGACAATGACAAGAACCCTTGAATGGGAAGGCTGGTGGATTTTGTATGCTAAAAGTCAAACGTCAATTATTCCGGTTATATCTGTTATGCAGTTTAATTGTAACCATCTGGTTCTCACTAGTGATCCATCCAGTTTATTAAATTAGGTTCACGTTTCGACATACATGGATTAGCCCAGAGTCATACATGTTTACTATCTTCGGAAAATTTATAGACCAATCGTACAAAATGGCCATTGGTAGCCGTTCTCCGCCTTTACAAAGTATCGGTAAACGGCCGGACTTATTCACTACACCACTATCGGCCACTGTAAGAGGAAATGTTACCAACCAGGGGCAATGGTCCACGGGGCCCCAAAACCGTTGACCGCTTAGTCGTATCAGGGTATCCCCTGGGGGCAGTCGTTACCCCTCGGTGTACTTAAATAGAGGCCGGCTTATTATATAGCTCTATTAAATGGTGTCCTGGTATACCCCTCCACTCTCCGTCTTGGGAAGAAATGGGGATCCCTACATGAATATGTTGGGCATCCGCTGTGTGATGTCGCCCAGTTACTTAATTTCAGTACCCTGGCCATCTTGGGCTGATTTTTAATCAAGCGAGAGTAACAATTATCTCAAACCTAATAATGCCGATTAACGCTAGCATTGACCTTGGCCATTAATAGGATAGGGGGCTTTATCATCTGAGGTCAGCCGGCCAGGGCGAACTCCTTGGTGATAAGTTTAAGGGCCTACCTTGGCTCCTCAAGACACCCTATAGCATTGATATTTTTGAGACTTATAATGTCCTGTGCCGAAAAGATGGGGATTGTCGTCCTCATCGCTCCTATCCAATGGTAAAATGAAGTACACGGTCGCCAAGTGCGCTCGGCCAACTTGGCGAGGTACCGAATGTGATTCCCCTGTTCTAAGCCGTTTCAAGTCAACTTTTTTATTTGACCAGCGCCCGAACATGGTATATCGCTACCATCGAACCGAAACTAAAATCGTATAAATAGCCGCATTTCGCTTTCCCGAAATACACCAAACCAACCAACATCTCTTGTAACATCTGAAACTACTCCTCGAGCTATTTTCCGACCTACTTACAATGCACTTCCGTCGTCGCACTACTACCGCCGTGGCTGCTGCCCTGGCCCCCACCACCGCGGCCCCCCATGCCACTCCTGACATTACCATTGTCACTGATACCGGAGTGAGTCCGCCCCTGGCTACCCTTCCCTTTTTCGTGCGCATCATGCTGGCCTGGAGGATTATAAAACGCATCGTGAAGACGGCTTTTAAGAGCCTAATCCATTTTCTTCTCGGAATTTGCAAGTCCAAACTTCAGTCCGCCCACCACGCTCAAGGATAAACTATGCGATTTCTATCACTTCTTTTCGCTTCTTGTCTTATATTTGTACTCTACGTTCGGTCTGGCCTGGCCGACGGTTTTAGTTCCCAGTGTGGCCATAATCTTGTTGTGTATTGGGGGCAAAATCCTTGGGGAGGCCAGCATTTGGAAGATCCTGCCAATTGGGAACAAAATATTGACTACTATTGCCAGGATGAAACCGTGGACATCATTATCGCGAGCTTCCTCGTAAACTACAACCTGGGCAGGATCCCGGACACCAACTTCGCCAATCACTGCAACACCACCTTCCCTGGGACCCATTTGCACTACTGCGCCAGTATCGCCAATGGTATTCGCTACTGCCAACGCCGCGGTAAGAAGGTCCTGCTTTCCCTAGGAGGAGCCGAGGGCAGCTACGGGTTCCAGGACGACCAGAGCGCCATTCAATTCGCGCGTCTCCTTTGGGATATGTTCCTAGGCGGCAACCACCCCATGCGTCCCTTCGGTGAAGTAGTCCTAGATGGCATCGACCTCGACCTCGAACACGGCGGCCCCACGGGTGTCACCGCCTTTTCCCGAGAGCTGCGGCGGCTGTACCAAAGCACCCGTTACCGGAAATACCTCCTCACTGCCGCCCCTCAATGCGAATTCCCCGACTCCAATTTGGGCCGCCCCCTGGAGGAGGCTTGGTTTGATATGGTGTTTATCCAGTTCTACAACAACTGGTGCGGCCTCATGAACTTCGACAACGTATGGGCCTGGAATTACCCCGTGTGGGACAAACTGCGCCGCCGTATGCCCAACCCCAACACGAAGCTGTACCTCGGTGCACCGGCTTCCCCCGGCGCCGGCCGCGGGTACGTCAACCTGTCCCGCCTCACCCAAATCTACAAGAACGTCAGCTCCACTTACGAAGGGCTGGGCGGCATTATGCTCTGGGATGCGAGTAACGCCTGGAACAACTACAACCTCGAATATATTGACGACGGACGGGTCCAGCGCAGCCGTAATCCCGGCGGAATGAATTTCGCCCAGGCCACCGGCCAGTGGCTGCATAACCAGCGCAGGTGTTTTGGAGGGAGTAATCCCACCCTCGGCAAGGGTAACGACGAAGGGTTTCAAATTGAAGGCCCTCCACCTCGCCAGAATATTGGCAAGGGCAACAATGATGGGGTTCAAATCGAAGGTCCACCACCCCGCCAGAATACCAGCCAGAGCAATAACGGCGGGGCTCAAATCGAAGGCTCACCCACCAACAATAATATAGGTATGGGTATGGGTAACGGCGGGGGGGCACAAATTGATGGCCCGCCCACCAATAATAATATCGACGATATGGCCAACAGTGAAGGTGACGCCGATAGTGACGTTGACGAGTTCGGGCAACAAGTAAACGTTTTGGACTCCGAGTCCGAAGGCGAGTTCGAAGGTGCCGACATAGATGGTGACGAAAGTGACAATAACTTTGCCGACATCTCCGAATTCGAAGGTTAAGCCGAGTCCTAGTCTATCACAGGGGTCCCGATCAACCTGGCATTCATTTCAAACCGGTTCCCCGCACTTCAGGAGTTCAAATTAGGTCATTCCGAGACGTAATCCCTTAAATTCCGATGCGTTCTGTGGTTCCATTTGTCGCAGCCTTAAGTTTAACTTCCTCAGATCGCTCCTGATTAATATCTGACATTATATTGCTGGAATTTAGACCTCGGTTGCATTCACTTAAATTTTGAGCACCCTGTGGCCGTTGAGAAATAGATCCGGGTTCTTGGTTGGCCATCTGAACTCGATCCACTGCAGGACTTTGCTTATATTTTGTATAATTTGCTCCAATAAATTGTATGGGCTTCATTTCTGGGACATGTCTGTTAATAGTCACTTAATGAGTTATTATATAGATGGCTGCATTGGGGAATACACGACTATATAGTTGAACATATAATCCAATGCTTTAGAAGGGTAAACCTAGGGCTATGATATTTTAGCGGAATTTTGATAATTTGTTTATAAGGCAATTGGTAGATAGTATGTGCCCGTGCCAGTCTCTGTTGGTGTGAAGGCTCACCGACCTATATTAACAGTACGCGTTTATATCGCCATATTTCCTGGCTAGTTGTGTCTGGGGACCAGTTGCTAGGCTCTGCTCAAGTAAATACAGCATCAACGCCAGTCCTGTTGCTATGCGGCCATATTAATTGGGTTCCACGGGCTGTTCACCAAAACAGTTAGACCAATCTTTTCCTCGTAGTGGGCTTGGTATGTGGCCCTGTCAGTCGGTAATTCCCACAACACTAATATATTCATTTGAGAAAGAATGTACAAGAACGATATAAAAATGATGCGAAGCGATCAACTTTTCCCCCCTCTCCCCTTCATAACCCTAGGGTCATCGCCGTGGCCCTGAAGGGCACGCTACTCCAAACCATTCCTGTCCATTGGAACTAGTCGGATACCTACCCCTACAACATCAGCACAGCGAGCCTGGTGGGGGATCCATAGCTCTAGCGATAGCACAATACTCAGGACGTGTTTACTAACCATGTCGAATAAAGCTCTAAGGTTGTTAAAACCGTATATTTTAATTTCACTCATATTGTCCCAGAGTAGGTATAACAGCACACCATGGTATCGATACCACTGCTGGGCTTCCCCCTCTTATTGGAGTACGAAAATATCTATGAACCCTGACATAAAGTGAGCGGGTTGGTTTGTTGGCTGGCCTGATGTAAACAGCCCATCGTGGAGTCACGTCTCAGCACCTTTGGCGATTTCTTCGGGGTTTTTCTAATACCACGACGGAGTGCGGCTACATCGCTACCTGTCAGACTTTATAGCCATATCAGATCAGATGCCTTATTGGCCTATCACACGGGTATTCTGTTTCAAACTGCGGTATATTGGTTAAACGTTAGATACTAGGTTGCCTATTAGTAAATATCGCCTAAGCAGACATACAGTACATAGAATGAACGTCATGCTAAATGGTACCTTATATATATATATATAACCTGTTTTTACCCTAATCGCGATAAATACCATGTGACAATGAGAAAGGGGACAGAGGAAAGAGGCTTATTTACTATTTCAGAGAGACTACTAAATAAGTTCAAATGTTTTTTAGGGTGATTACCATGAACAGTGGTCGCAAGACTTCGCCAAAATCTAAAGCAAGCCCACAATGTAAGGACAAGCTGAGAGCAACCATATGCGCTCCGCTATACCGAAAAAGTCCAGAGTGAGGAACCCATTTGATTAAACTGCACTATCCGATTCGAGTTGATTGTGAGTACCTGGCCTCTATTGGCCAATGCAGTTCAAGGCGACGAGGGAATCGAATATGGTCGATGGCATACTCAGGGGACCAACCCTAAGTCGGACTGTCCCAAGATAGGGGCTTCTCCAAATAGCTCATAAGCTCAAGGGTTCTACATTAGCCCGGGCCAGACAGGCAGGGTCGAGTCCCTGGGGGCGGGGAGAGGAGCGTACCAGGGACTCCTAAGGGCCAGCTCGTATCAATAATTACTCCATTTTCACAGTACAAAATATGTTGGGCCCGAATATGCCAGATTTTGACTACCTTATTGGTGATTTTTATGGGATGCCGCGCTCTAACTAGACCTTCAAAATGGCATTTTACTGTAAAAACCGTGCCCCTTGAAGAGATGGGTACCGGATATGACGGCCCCTTCCCCGGTCCTTGGGCAATTAAGCATTCGCCAGCAGTCCAGTCGAACATTTGGCATTTTTTTTTGGAGCAGTCGATATCGATCACGATGCACATAAATGTAAAACTATAAATAGTGCCAAGTTCCTGTCCTCTTCTAAAAAATTATCATCACATCCATCTCCTTCTCACCCAGAACTCCCAGCTCTTTCCTTCCCCTCCCCCCAACCCATCACCATGCAGTCCCACGCCCAAACCACTACCGCCGCTGCCCAGCCCACCGCTCAAGCCACCATGAGCCACGATGCTCCTCATGGTCTGCCCTTCCCCATCCCCGCCCGCCTCAAGCTCTTCTGGGCCCTGGCTAAGCGTTTCCTTAAGCCTTGCCTGAAGAAGGTCGTTGAGATCCTCCGCGGGGTTATCAAGCGCGTTGGGAACACCCCCGCCGCCCACCACGCTTAAATACCAATCGGCCCCCCTTCCTCGATCTGAACTCCCTGACTGGCTTCATTAACCTTGTACAATGGTCTATTTTTGGCTTGGTAATTTGGTTCTGGGGCCCATATATGGTAATGATTTATTCGTATAGGGGAGTTGAAGCCCTGTCGAGGTCAATGGCTGTGTGGAGTAGTACACTTATTGGGGGAAAGCGCCATCCAGTAGGGCCAAGGCATCACCCCGACCCTTGTCGTGGCCATAATCTGGAATATCTAAATTAGTTTGTTTTAAGTTGCTAGTTTTGCCGGTCAGTATAACATGGCTCTTGGCGAAGGCCATTGCACCAACTGGCACCGTGAGCTGTGACCCAGCCATATAATCCCTCAATTGATACGACGGGGTAACCTGACTGTCGGAAAAAAAATATACCAGCTTTACTAGATTACCACAGGTACTTTATGGCTCCCCTAGCTATTTAACCAATAAACTCCATACTTGGCCGCTCTACTTTTAACTCTAGCTTAGGAGAAACTACTTGCCAGCTCCGTTGCCAATAACAGCTGAAGGATGCGATGGAGGGTGGGAGGTGGCCCCTCTCGGACTACTCCTAGCCTCATAGGTAGCCTAATTGGACCCGGTCTAGTTACACGGGGAAGATGGTGGAACTGGTGAGAGGGCCAGTGAAATATAATGCTGTACAACATGGAGTGAATGGAAGATTTTTTCAATGGCAACCTTAGGTAGTGGCTTTTCCTGCCCCGCCTCCAGTCTATAAACCGGTCCTATATAAATCCGGCAATTCTGGATAGTGGGGTTATCGCCAATAACACAAAAAATATATATATACAACATGCGTCATTGTAATAACACTGCAGTTTAATATTATACGGGGCCGTTTGCGGTAGTTCAACAATGACTCGTGAAACTCTGCTCCCCCTTTTTTATAGCCAGAATTATATAAATAGTCGATGGTGGAATCTCTGATGACCAATTCTCGAGACTATCCCCATTTTAGTTGTTTTTTTCACTTATTCAGCCTATAACCACTTCCCTTGACGAGAATTAATTTCATCATGCGATTTATTATCGTTGGGTTTACATCATTATTCATGGCGATGGCCTTGGCCTTGGCGACTACCGTGCGCGCGGGCAGGCTTTACGACCTACTGTTTGGCTCTTCAGCCAAAAAGACCAATCTCCAAGATCTCCCCACGGAAATTAAACAGCTTATATGGCAAAATCTAGAGGACAAGGATTTGGCGAACACCCGACAAATCAATCACCATTTCAAAGCCATATCCGACTTTACTCGGAAAAAGTATCTTGCCGAGGTAAGTTATCCAGGAGGAGTAGATTGTTAATAGTATAATACATATAATGGTTCTACCTAGTTCAACTAGGCTATATAATGAAAAATCTGTTGGATAAGGCAAACGTTACTGTTTGAAAATGAATCTCCTGCTGATTTTCCCCTACATATATCAGTTAAGACCTTATACAGCCGGGTCGAAGTTCGCCCATACGCTAGTCTCATTTATGGTGGCTTCGAGAGCTGCCCCATAGTATGCCCCCACTAAACATACCCCCAACTGAACTATTTTATCTATCATCTGGAAATACCCCTCAAAATTACTGTGGTATAGGCCCTGCGATTATTCCGCGAATTCACTGGCAATACCCAGGGCCCAAAGGCAACATCTACCCAGACTCGAGTCAACCTTTGGTTTAAGATCAGCCAGACCGAGTTGGTGAGCCACGCCATGGAGGTCATTTACCGAACCTGGCTATTAAAACAATTCAAACCCACTCTATTACCCAATCACGTGTCGGTGGCCACCTACGAGCAATTTCTGGAACACAGCATTAAAGATACGGCGCTCCTTCCAAGTTCCTGGCCTTCTGTGGTTCTGGGCGAGCTGGAGGATACCCACCTGGCCCGGTCGTTCCCCATACTCTATATGGCCAGGCATGGTCACATTGATCTTCTGGTTGCCGCAATCTGTCACTTTTGGACCGACAAGGAACTGCAGCAACTCATCAGCGACCAAGTACTAGACCAACTCCCAACTAACTTTCAGCGAATGCTGGGTGATACTTTCCAGGCCGATTCGCAAGTCGAACGACTGGCTTTGGTGAAAGATACCTTTCACGATATGACTATTGCCGTGGTCGATGCCCTTGTTAATCAGCCTAAAATGCCCCACGTTCGGGGTTTTATAGAGAAACTACACGCACGTATTTTTCCGTTCCCTGCCCAGCC
>JANBQC010000007.1:0-61761 GCA_027576995.1 Dimargaris cristalligena
CGTATATTACTGTTTATCTCTTTTTTTCTAAAACATGATTCAGCTGTCCATGTACTTTCTCGAACTTTAGCCACGGGGCCAATTGGTCCCGGCTGCAATAATCGTTTTCCCAAGTCGTCGTATGTTATTAAAGTCAATTCTCATTTATGAAACGTCTACGGATAGTAGCATAGGTCACTTTGTTGAAAAATATGTCCCGGTGGGTATGTTATTTTCTCCTGTTTCCGAACGTGTTAATTTATTAAGCTACACTGAGTCCGTTGATTTTAGCCACTCCGAATGTTCCCTGCCGAATATCGTATTCAATAAAGCTGGCCACCTAGAGATACCTACCAACTTTTAGCTACTTTTCTCCCCTATATACAATTTTATTGATAATCCTTTAGTACCTCCAACAGTAAATATTTCCTTAAGTAACTTAATATAATATCAAACGAAGTAAAAAACCACACGTAGAATGGGTTAGTTTTATAGTACTAGATAAGATAAAATATATGGGTTCACTGGTTTCCCGAATATGGGATTGTTAACCAAAGATATATGATTAGTGAGATGGGAGAAATATATTTCTAATATTTTGTAAATTATTACAATATAATAGTTGTGGAATTTCATAATACAGGACTTAAAAATGCCGATGTATACTTAATAGACCGCCAGAATGGGAGACTCTAACCCACAAAAAGATAAATCAGATTAGACATTGTCCACGAACCTTCGCTCACCATAAAATTAAGTAATTCACCATTATTGAGACAATTATTACTGGAATTTATTCCAAAAAATATCAGCCAGTCCGATAGCTATGTTTGATTAATCCCCTATACATAATTCACACCAGTTCGCTTCCACTACTGCTACCATTTAATAGTTATATTCTCTTGCCAAGCTTACATTTGGGAAAGTAGTTAGAAGTGTTTCATTTAAATAAGTGGGACAATCCTGCACCATTAAATATTTCTGGTATATGCCCTACCAATTCAATGACAGCCCTCTAACAAACCTTTTGACTACTTGCTAGGTCCCGTTAACTATCTACGAGTGCGTCGGATTTTTTGAATCATCAATTTAACTATTCCCACCGTATTATTAACATCCTCATTTTTCTCCATTTTCAGTGACCGTCAATCTGTCTCCACCCTACTATGTATAACTAATACACACCAGTGCACAGTCATTCATCACTAGGGATAGCCCTCAACTTCGAATTTTCCAGTTATCGAGTAGATAGTATTGCTACTTTATTGTCATAATTTTAAAATCAAAGAGATTTAACGACGAGATTTTCAAAGAAAAAAAGTAAATTGCAGCCGGCAGTAGCTAAACCAGGAGCGCCCCAACCAGCGTTTGGTGATGTAAAAGGAAGTCCGGATAGTTATTTAGTATGCCAGCCATTTTGGTACAGGTCAGTAGCGTAATGTTTAACGCGGGGTAAAATTCCAAATGGATTAGACAGCTTAGTAGCGGCACTGGTGCTATTGCCACCACCACCACCACCTCCTCCTCCTCCACTACCACCATGCCCCGCACCGTGCCCACCCCTACGTTTTTCAAATTGATTTGAATTTTCCCCCTCTACATTATTTACGGCGTCGATGTAGGGCGAGGAATGCTTAATTTCGGGCCAATTGGCCTCGCTGACATTGTCGAATTTGATAGGATTGGCCCTTGTCGAGTATTCAGTTGATTGAGAAGAGGCGAGTCCGCCAGATTGAGAGGTACCGAGGGAGGTCATGGTGGGCAGGAAATCAACGGGCAGGGTTCCGGCGGACACCAACTGCACGGTGGCGTAGGTAAACAGGGCGACCGTGAACTTCATGGTGAACTGGCTTAGAACAGAGGTGGAAAGAGTGGCCTGGGTAGAACAGGGTAAACGGCGGGCTGAGTATGGTGTTTGTGTGAGAGAGAGAGAGAGAGAGAGAGAGAAAGTTGGAAATGTCCTCAGTGACAAACAGTTGAAGAGATGTGATGGTAATAGGGCTTGACTTTAACAGGAAACTAGCCACCGGGGTATTTATAATGTTAGATAGATTGCTATATTGGCGAATTTACTTCGGACCTCCCCCGCCCTATTTTTCGCTGCATAGGGCGTGGCCTGCTGTATTACAGCCGCCCCGACACTAGAAGCCTTCAGTGTCGAGGGCGGTTAATCAAATGCCCTAAATGAATCCTAACTAGTTTAGCAGGCCCCATCGCTCTTAAAGAATAATTGGTCTGACTCTACCCATGTTGGTTACACGGCTATTAACCGAATACTCTGGTGTACGTGGGTGGTGTAGGGATAGTACGAGAGGAAACGTCGGTCCTCTAGCGGGATCCAAAATATATTCATGGATTAGCCACCAATTGGCTCTATAGCGAAAGGGGAAATGGGCCACCGCCGTGGTACAAAGGGGTTGGGGTAAGCGATTGTACGGATACTGTAAGTCTTTTCTTTAAATGCCAGTTTAAATTTAACTATAGTCTATTTATCGCCCAGCAACTGTCCAGTATTAGGCAAGAGATTGGAAATATGCGAGACTTGTCTCCTCCCTCCACTATAATGTTGACTTTTGTTTTTACTACAGGAAATTGCTACAGCACGAGAAGTATCACTCAATAAACCTAACGTACTTCGCGCTTAAAGAGAGGTGCCATCATTAGTTCAGCTACTCACATAGTAACCTGACTCTATTTTCCTTTGACTTTTTCTGCCATTGGAATGCGGAAAGTGCAGCCAATGGCCATTTGAGAAGGGATAGGGCGGTTGGTTACATAATGGATATTCTTTGATGCAGTGGCGGTGGTCCCTGTATCACCATAAACAGGTAGTGGTCCTCATGAGCATCCCTCCATACTCAACTCAAAACTGCATTCCCCAACCAATGGTATATAGTAACTGGGGCGTATAAAAATACTCTAGCAACTGCTAACGTTCCAAAATAGAGGTTTCCCCCTCCCCTCACTTTGCCAAAGCAGCGGCCATTAGAAGTACCCTGCGAGTGACAAGCGTAGTACTCGGGAGGCTCATATCCCTTGCAGCATGACTATACTCCAAGCCATGGTCGTTGGGGGAGGGAGGGTGAGGTCGTGGATTTCAGGTTTGTAGGGAAGCAAAGGTATTAGGTTGACTACAAAGCCACCACCTGGCTGTTAGAAGAAGGATGAGGCACTTTAGAGACTCGAGCTAGGTTGAAATTTATGGAATGTCGAGAGGGGAATTGCAGATATCTCTATGCCGCAATGAAAACCAAAGATACCGTGCCCTATAGGAAAATTCCTCTCTGCAGGGTCCGGCTATTATCATTATCCGACAGGCAACAGTGTCTGTAAGCTCAATTTGGCCACAATCATTGGGGATATGCCTTTTTTGGGGGGGGGGATGGATACGCCTCGATTGGGCTAACAGTAAGCCAGTTTTTTGGGGCATAGAGGTAAAGCAAATTGCCAGGGCCGCATTGGTAATATTGAGGAAATGTAATGGAATGGCCGGGGTGTATTGGATTACTACCCTTGCCCATGGCGATAGGTGAAAGTCCTGGGCTTCTAGATTAGGTTGGCAGTCGCCTTAAAAATCTGATATGGTAAACATGGGTCGAGGTTTCCCGTTGTGTTTATACCAGTAGTTTATTTCTAGGGAAGAGGGCACTGCCGACTGTTTCAGTGAAAGAATGCTCAGTCAATTAGGCGGGCTGGAATTAATGGATATTCAGGTCGATGGCAGTCGCCATTTGGTCCAATTCTATACTGGAATGTATTTTATGTAGCCATGCATATAATGCCAAATTTAGTACCAAAATGGATAAGTGTTTTACACTTAATGAACAAGCGTCCATTTGGGCTTTAGTAAATATGTTCTAGTCTCACAACTCATAAGTATTGCGGACTATTCCCTTGGAGTTTGTAGGGTTGAATGGGGTTTGGGCTTTCTTCACATTAGGTGCTGAACAATAGAATTCACACCTATAGTTCTCAACTACATGTGCATTAGACTACACAGTCAACCTAGTATACATATTTTATAAAATTTTTATACCAGTTTTCCATCAAATACCAATAAATATATAAGGGTTTATTCCAGAACAGCTATACTACCAATTTGTATAGAGCCATTAAATATATGTGCCCAAATATGATGAAGACAATTGTGATGATGGAACATGTAGGTCAATAGAGCAACTCTTCTGCAACAATATCCGGGTAGGTTCACTCAGTACAATGGATGTAGTGCCACCTGGTGAATCACAATTGATTGTTTACAATAGACACTAATGATTAATTGAATAAATCTATGTTTGGCTTTTTAAGTAACAAATTGAAAATGTAGGTTAATAAACTAATCAATTGTAAGCTGGGTGGGATATTTATAAACTCAAACTACCAGTAAATTTGTCCAGTGGTAATACAATAGAATGCTATGGAATATGAAAGAGGTCAGTTGGAGTCCATTGGGATCCAGAGGACTCTGGTAGAAAGGGACAAATAGTCAGATCTATACTGGAGTATAAGGAGCAGAGCTTAATAGTAGCAACTAGGGGGATAAGCTAGGTAATCCCTGTGGTAATAAGTGTTGCCATGGGAAGGTGATATGTTTTACTGAGGCCCAATTAAGTGGGAGTAGCTTATGTAAGTCAGATTAGCTTATATGATAAGCACTAACCTGAAAACTGTGCTCCAACCCTTAAACCATATACTATACTATATTAGCAGTGGGGATACACCCCAATATGTCCATAGCCTTAGTTAAGCAACTGGAACCACTTGCCATAGCCACACACTCCCATTTACAAGGGGGGTGAGTTATAATTAGGTGGGTCTTACCAAGCCCTGCATGCCAACCTATTGATACCAGCATTTGTCCACTATCATCTCATATAAATTTTCAGTAAACAGAACCTGGGTTCTCTTATTGTCTATATCACTGAAAGCCCATTAGTTTTCATGAGCACTACAAATTAGTGGCATACTTTGTTTAGCTGTTCCATAAAATCATTACACAGTATCTATATATATATATAAATGGCTTATTGCCCAGGTTAACCACTCTTAGTCCATCAAGAGTCCCAAAGATAGGTTTCTAACAGTAGGTGGGGCTTAGACTTGGCCAAGTGGCTACTAGTGTTAGGATGGGGGCATAGTACTAACAAATAAATGACAGATGCAGGTAAATGCCAGGGACATGCAGCAGGCACACTTACTAGTTAGTATAAGGGGGAATGAGTGTATATAGAGTTTATTAGGGTAAAGTAAGGGATAGGAATAAGCTAAGGTTTGAACCAGTCCCAGGAGGACCTGGTTATATATATGTGGGGATGGCTCCAGAGGGAGGTCCCAAGGGAAATACTACTAAGACTAAGGTATGGAAGTAAAGAATCCGACTGGACAACTTTGCATTGGGAAGACTCTCATGGGAACTGGAAGAGTCTTGGATCAGTAAGTTGAGTGTTTGGGGTATGAAGCATTGGGGTCAAATGGGTGGGGTTATAAAAGGTGACCCCATAGTACCAGGGGTGACTATGTGAGGGTTAATATGGCACTATAAGGCCTAATAAGGACAGGCAATTATTAGGTCCAGATTAAGTCAGATTAGGAGGGCCAACACGGCTCAAGGACTAAATGTCTGGTCCTCCACCAGATACTATGTGCTAGCAGGGGAAAATGAGATTGAATGGCACAAGGTTTATTACTATAGCAGTGTTATAAAAAGGTACCTCTCCAAGCCAGAGGGTGGTAAAAGTTGCTGGTTTTGATAACAGATGGATTCAAATGCACCTGTCTCACTGGATATTGCACTGACTACTCTATTGTTTGGTAACCAGTTATGATATCATTATACCCCCACTTTAAACTGTGAGACGGGATGGATGAAGACACTGAATTAGCCCGTACTCAAGTAAAATATAAGATGTAGCACTAAATTTGAATGTTTTATTATGGTTGGGTTTCGTTTTCCATGCCACACACTCCGCTTAGTCGAAATATACTAGCTGGTATAATCTTAAATATCCCTCCTTTTATTTTTTCCAAGAGGGAACGAGTATCTAAGCGAAGGGGTGTGGAATAAAGCCTCCGCTAACTAGTGCAAGGTACTATTGGCTGGCATTCATTCAAAGTAGGGGGGGATCCCAACCCATTCACCTCCCACTATGGCTAACGGTGGCTAATAATTAAGCCGCCCTGGGTTCTACACCATTTTAATACGTACTTGTTCTCATTTTAAGGGAAGGTGCCACTCTACTACGGTCTACAAAATGGTCACTCTATTTTATTAATTTACCTCTACCCGATCCTTCAAGGGTATCCATTATGGTTATATCCGTACAAAAATGATCCTTAAAGCTATCTGAAACCGTAACCGGGTCGGGAATCGGGTCCTTATTGGATACTATTATATAGACCCGATCCAAGTTTTCTAAAACAGTGATAGGCTGTTGACCCTGTCTGTCCACCGAAGGGTAGCCCTGCGAAAAGCCCCTATTCCATCGCCCCCTCGTTTTGACCAGTCAATAGCGGTACTAGGTGTATTGCACTACACACTAAAGTATAAATACCTGCCCGGTTTGTCCAACCTTTGCAGTCCCATATTTTTCTTTGCAATCGTCCTAACCTGTTTCCCAGTTATTTGTATGTGAATTACCACTTCACTGTCACGCCCCGCTGAATTATTATTTTTATCGCCGGTTTCTTATACCACTGTTGCTCAACGCTTTGTGTGGTTAACCTTGCTCTATTGCCCCACCCATTCCTTTAACTTTACTTTCGCCTTCCCCGCCGACCAGCTTCCCTATCCACACTATGAAGCTGACCACCACCGCCTTCAAACTTGCTCTGGCCGCTGTCATGATTTCATGTGTCTCCAACCACCACGCCCTCGGAGAACCCCTTCCGGGACTATTTGGCCTTGGTAGGGACAAGCCCGCTGTGAATGTAAGTACCGACCATCGAATGAAGTAGTTGCATCTATCCAATGGGTGCCATGGCCAACCTTCGACTATAACGAGCCAGCGGACCGGTGTTGATTTCAGGTTTTATTAAATGAGCAATAGACAAATCATCTGCTATGTGGATTAATGTAGTACTAGATTATGTGCAAGCCGTATACTTATACTTTAATAATGTGTGTATTCTAATCTGCCCCATTGCTTTATTATTTAGGCCCCATTCACGTTGGAAGGGTTCGCCAGTGATATATCCAACCTGCTTGATTCTTATGACCAACCCAAGTTGGTAAAAAAATTCTGGGAAAAATTTGCCTTGGACTGGTTCACGGCGGCTCCCTTGGAAACTTGGGACACTGCGCTCGATCGGATTGCTGGGAAAGGCGACCCTTCCTATGAGAAGCTAGTCGGCTCTAGACGGAGTAACCAGCCAAGCGACATTCCTAATAACCAAGGTGAAGTATATTCTAAATTTCTGAAGGATAACGGCAGTCCACAGTCGTCGATGGGGTCGCACATAAGTATCGACATGGGCCAACTATCGCCTGAAGTTCTCAAATCCCGGTTTCCATTAGTGGCCAGTGTCAACTCTGAAATTCTGGCCAACCTGTTTGAAATAACGATCATGGCATATTTTCAGAGTAATGACCTAGCGGCCATGTACATGCCTGACCCGTCTAGTGGGCTCAATCTGAAGAACGGTCGGGCCTTTCTGCCCCTAAACGAAGTTCTACCTGAACTGGTCAAACGCGTGAGTATCGGCTCTATCTGGAATATATATTACACTAGTTATTCGTTAGCAAATAATGATCCCCTTACTGATTTTTGGCAGTCCGCTATTGGATTGGCTATTGAACAAGCGAACAACCGTGCCGTTGCCGAGAAACTTTTCCCCTTGCTCCGCCAGTATGCCCTCTTTGCTGTAACTGTTGCCGCTACGCACCAAGCTGGTCAGGTCATTCAGTCCATCTGCACCTTGATGAACGAGCTAGAAGATTCTGCTCAACCTGAATATGGTATCGCGTTCAAATATCTCCTCGAAGCTCATATAGCACGTACGAATACGTTGGCTCTGCCTATTTCTGGTAGATTCCTGGATGGTATATACGATTCCCTGGAGCTTATAGATGGCGAGAAGTATGCAGTCGACGAAACCTTGGATGTGTTTAACAATGCCTACTATGAACTTAAGGACACTGGAGATTTAATCCAGAAAGTACGCGATATCAACCTCTAAACCAGTCTCCCGAAATAGGGTCCAGTAAGCGGCCCGGTTCGGCATTATTTTACTGGTACATAGCTAGGGACTTGATATTGGCAGAAGCTCGTTAGTGCCATTCATCTCTCTGACTCCACCACTCTAATATTCCGGAAATACCAACTTAATTACTTAATACCGTTATATATTGGCATAATGACAGAGTCAAAATCGAACGGGAAAACCGGCACGGTTTGTTTTTAAATTACTATTTTTATAGGTATAGATGATATAAAAACTATGCCAAACAGGATTCTGAAGTATATATAAACTTGCGGTGACAATAATCCACAATTGTTACAATAAAAATACATGTCTCAACAAAATCAATGGTTGATGTTTTATAGCCTGTGACCTTGATAATAATGGATATGCAAGTAAACTAATGATTTGAGGAAGTCGACTTAGAAACTGCAGTATCGTTAATATGTGAAAAATATGACTTGTCTGTGGGGAGTCAGACCCTATTTTACCACACAGTGCTAATTATGTTTAAATGAAAAAAATAAATAAAGGATATGTATCATGTAGCGATCCATAGAATATTGAAGAGAAGGAAAAGGTTTGGTCCTGCTGAATAAATATAGTCCAAGTTTGGTAGGTTAGGATATGCGGATTAAAAATACAGCTCCTAACTATTTTCACGCTTCCATTTTTCTCAAAATCCCAAACAACTACATTGGAATTCACTCGTACTTTCCACTGTCAATAAGTAATTGTTTCTGCTCTTTTAATGGAGGTAACGGTCAAGTGTAGGTACAATTACGAGGAGGGAACGGAAACAGAACCAAACCCAGTTGATGATTGTTGAGGTGTTCAATAAAAAGCCTGTCCATTGGAGTGGCTTGGGATAAAAACGCAAAGCATAACACGGTGAAATCGGCAGGGTGGTATCAAGGTTTGATAAAGCGAGGTATTTTTGCACTATTCATATACACCCCTATGAGTAAGGAACATCACCGACCTACTAGTGGCCATATTCCTCCTAGACACAGTTTCCTTATTTTACAACCCTCCTACACCTTCTTGGGCCTTTTTACTGTTTAAAATAGAGCTATTTATATTAACCATACGATTATTTGGAACATTACGGTTATATTGAGGCGTATTCCGGCACAATCAGCATGGTTTTTTTCTCCATCTATCCGACCCCAAGACATGGAAGCTTACGTTCCGCCACCTTGATGCATTGGTAATAATCTCTCGCCATGCGAAATGCCTATAGATCTTGATATAATTTAGCTAGCAATTCTTACTTTGGGGGCAATAGGGCTCATGTACAATGTTGCTCTCTATCCCGGGGCGTTTACTAACCTTATAGCTACCTGATTTAGGATACCTATTAATAAACTGGTTGACTGATACTCCCTTCTAAGGATTTTAATCTATGATTCAGCTATATCCGAGTTTTGAATGTACAGACATGTGGGAAGGGTTCAGTCCTGCTATATTGCACAATATCTGTCTGATACGACTGATTCTAATAGTTAAAAATAACTATCCCGCCTATTCGGGCATTTGCATACTATTCAGAATTCTATATAATTAGGTTGAAATTTCGCCCATGTGTATGTCACTGAATCGATCGCTATTGCAAAATATAATGGAAGGGGACACGTGATTGACCCTACGGCTACGTAGGGGAAGATAAGCAAGGCTGGCAACCATTGTCCTTCGCAATACCTGAAATGAATCGATACACCACAGGTCACACTATAGACATATCCACGCTGGATCCCTGTCGCTGGGTATTCGCTAAAAATGGGTTCATAGGGGCAGGTTCCCTCCTTTCACATTCTGGTCGGAGGAGTTTCGTCTATACGGTTACCACCATTCTTCATCGAGGAATAAAGGGCACTAGGGGCGATACTATTATCCGATCGTGCCGTCTTGGACCAGCCCCTGCTCGGATTATCAAAATCCAAAATTGATATATTCTATGGGGAATCACGATGGCATCAATTATTGGTTAAAGAAAAAATTGATATTAAACACCTAAACCTCGAAAGACAATATGATGTACGATTGACCTCGATTTCCCGTGCCAGTTAAGAATGTGGCCAATGAGAATTTTGGCAGTCTATTTTTGCATCAATGGCCCACTTGCACCTACCTTAATGAAATATAATAGTATCTAAAATGTAATTTGGAAAAGGCCTTATTGTAATATTTTCGTCCTGCCCGATAATATACCAGCGCATCAGCTCCAGTGGCTATCTGGGCACCAGCGATCCACATATTGCCAGGGTGTCTGTATAAATAGCACCGTCTCTGCGGTGACGGAATTTCCCTTACACTCACTTTAAATGCGCAGTGTTTAGCCATTATCACATTTAATATTTTTTCTCCCAGCACAAGCAACTATTGTAAACACTTTTAATCACTATGAGCGGTAAGTAATCAGTAATTGGTAGTAGCCCTCGCTATTTATACATCTTTAGTATTGTGGTATACTCAGCCTTTCGAAACCGGCATCCATGAAATTTCACACTAGAAATCAATGCTAATTTTTAATATTAATTAATTAATATATATATATATATATGTTACAACTGTTCGCAGACCCCAGTGTGTTTGAAGACCCCACCTTTCCGACTGCGGCCAATATATTTTTCCCAAATGATAATGCTACTCCAGTGGAGGGTCGAGTCATCAAAACCTTTCACCTGTGGCGAGATAAGCACGGCTCGATGAACAAGAGTTACTATGATAGCGACGGCACCCAAGCCTACCGAAAGCGTACCGACTTTCTCGGAGCCCGCAAACGTCTTATCAGCGCCAAAACGGATGCGACGGTTTGGGAACAGTGCTGGTTCCAGTATGCCTTTCTACGCCGGCGTTACTACAATTCCCGGACCAAGTCGATCGCCACCCTCAATATAGACACGGGCCTCCATTTTCCCACTTTCCAGTTCGAGTGGGAAGGCAAGACCTACACTTGGCAAAACCGCCGACCATTGACCCTCTCGATGCAGTGTTACGAGAAAAACACGGAAAATATGTTGGCGGACTTCCGGGGTGGTCTCCACTGGAAGCTGGTGGGGCGCCTTCGCCTCTTCTTACCCGGAAAGCCCACCGCCGACCTAGAGGAATTGCTCATGATATGCTTAATCGATATGCTCGAAATGCAAATCCTGTTGGGTAAATTCAACTTACCCGAAGAAAATCAGACTAAAGGCGACCTAGGGGCTCAGTCCCAATGATCCTACTGACTAGGCTCATTTAAATGGTGCCGTAGAAATCTGGCGAAGAGTGTGTGGGAGGGGGAGGGGATGAATCGGAGGGGCATGGGTAGGGGTAGGGCCGGGTAAGATATAAATATTGGCTACTGGTGGCCTTTATCCCCTCCCCCTATTTTCCGTATGCCAGATTTCCAACCGCAGACCATTACGATCATGGCAGATTACCCATTTAGGCTAGCCCCTTGGCTCCAATGACTGCATGGTTCCCTCTCACTGGCTAGTGGAGTTCAAAAGGAATGGCGTTCATTTCCAGATCGGCTGATTTCTTCTTGTAGCCCAACTCACCTTAAGCAAACCATTGGCACAATCGTGACTATTCTATATATCGAACCTCGGGTGTGTATCCAGTATAGTTACACCTACAATCCACAAACTGATATTATTTTGTGAAGTGAAAGTATGCGAACTCACACAATACATATTACATATCCTACCAAAAATATTGCCTCTATATTCATGTTTATACCGCCCGCATTGTTCAGTTTTATATGACCATCCCTACGTCAATTCCGCCTTTTGTTGGGTCAGCTATTGGCATATGACTTATTCGCCACTGCGGTATCCCCCAAGTATAATTTAGTGATAATAAACCTTAAATCCCAATCAGACGCCATACCTGTATAGTTGAGACCCAGCAACCAAGTGTAGTCGCCAAGTTGGGCATAGAATTGGGATAAAATTTCAGCGAAGGATTCGGTTCAAGCGATACGTCTTTGGGGACTAGGAAATGGATGGGGTTCTGACAAGCGAACCCGACTATTAGCTAGGAGAATAAATTATCATGGATCTGATCCTTATTGCGCCATTGAAATGAACACATGGGAGAGGCTCAACTGAGCAGTACAACGAATAATCTGTCGGATGGAGCAAATATTGCTGGTTAAAAATATTTTCCCATACACATATTGCATCCAAGGGGAAACTCCGACCTGAATAATCTGGAGGACGGCCAACCCAACCATACCCCCCTTCAGGAGGATAACCCGCTGATATACATGGGGGTCCAATCTACCCCCCTAATGGAGGAGGACGACCCTCTCCCGTCAACACAAGAACTACACCCCGCCCCAGAGGGATAAAACTAGCCACCTACCCAGCGGACTGGGATTCTGTGTCTTTAAATAAATTACTATTATTTACCAAAATGCCTACAGTTATTTCGCATCTACCCTGCTCCACTCAGCTCCATTTTCCTCACCCTTCATCCTGCCCTACTCGGCACTAGGTTACAATATCATTGATAACCCTATACAGCTGGGCCGAATTTCACCCATTTGAATAACAGCTGGTTAATAAACAACCCCTCACTAGAAAGTACTGTATAATATAATCTAAAGTCTGCCTGTATTTATGATAAGAGGGCAACTGCACGATGAGAACGAATAATACAATGAAAAGCTGTGTCTTACCAGGCTGGCCAAAACCCCCGGCTATAAAAAAACTGGGGAAACAGCAGACTTGGCTGGCATGGAAAAGACGTTCAGTCGGCCGCACTCCGGGATCCAGCAGTGTCGGCTGCACTCGACATTTGGACGATGTCTGACCCGGAAAATTGTACCTTCTGACAGGGCAGATGACAATACCCGGGCGATGAAGTTATTTACCATTTTCTAATAAGATAATAACAGATGAAGATATTGTTAAGGTGCTTACAAAAATACTGTAAAAAAATAATAATTGCAGTAGACGACTCGTCATTAGTGACCGCATACTTCCATTTTCATCAAGAATGAAGCTGCCATTGCATGTCGGCTATAACCTATCCTAGACTATGTGACAATCCACGTCCGTAGCTTAGCTCAGGGGCACCGAGTTCTTTTAAAGCTAAGAAGAGCGGTATAAACCCCTGTTAGCTCGGTTAATACAACAATCAATAGGTGACAATAATAGTTTGCTGCTGTTCAAAGTATTTCAAATTGACTGTAAATCAAATGGTCAGTCGGGCTACACTTCATAGATAACAGTCTGCTTGAGTCGTAACTATGGAAACGTGGACATCCTTCAAACAACCAGCTGCAATCAGGCGCACTGTATTTCTTGCTGAGCATGGACACCCAGTTACATGTAACAATTAGAGTATATATCCTCTGGTATGCATGTCAATTGAAAAGTTAACCATATTACTAGGAGAGTCGCAGCAGTGGCATACGGCTGAAGTGCCCACAAGAAAAGTCGGGCGCTATGGTGGCTTGGTTGATAGCTTGGATCTATAGATAAGACTTTGGCGTATCAGCTTACATTTTATCACCCAACGCCAATATGGATTTCAGTATTTTTAAAAACATACCTGCAGTTGGCAGTTTCAAGTGGTATGTATTTATTTTAGGCCAATGGGCCTTTAAATCCACCCGGCCGCCCGGACTGAACTAACTAGGTTAAAC
This sequence comes from Dimargaris cristalligena, assembly GCA_027576995.1. NCBI lineage: Eukaryota > Fungi > Kickxellomycota > Dimargaritomycetes > Dimargaritales > Dimargaritaceae > Dimargaris > Dimargaris cristalligena. The sequence continues at coordinate 13,799 of JANBQC010000007.1, forward strand.
TACAATACCGGTGAGCTCCCGCTGGCTAAATAGATGGCAAGTAAGTTAAATGCAAAGTACCTATAGATGCAACAAGCGGCAGTAAATAGTCCACAAAAATGGGCGAGGGATACAAAGCCTAAATCAAACTAACAATGACAATGCCCAAGAGAACAGCAGTGAAAAAAAGAGGGATATGCAATAAAATAAAAACCGGTGAATAGCGACAATGTGGGTGGGCAATAGTACTGGTGAAATGACCAGGCTGGTTTTCTGCTTATCCAGGACCCTGGGCACAGGCCTTCAATAATTAAGATGAGCGCGGAATACGGTCCCGCAAATACTCAAGAACGGCGAGAGTGCCTAGACGTAACGTTTGGAACCGAGGAAATAGGAACGAGTTTCCCTCGAGGCTCAGTGTCTGCAGGGTGGTGTTAAGCCCGAGGGTAGCCGGAATGGAGCCAATGTCATTATTAGCTAAGTTGAGGCGCAGCAGTCCTTTGAAAGCAGTTGGGAACGGAATACTGGTAACCTTGTTATGGTCGAGGTTCAGATTATCCAGCTTGGGGAAGAGTGACTGGACCGGGTAGATGGGGGTCTTGGTGAGCAAATTATCGGCTAGGACGAGCTCTTGTAGATTGGGGAAAGGCAGTTGGTTGACCGGGACCATCAGATCGGGACATACGCCGGGCTGGCCATTAGCCTCAAGCGGGAGCTCCTGGACCAGGGCGGGCCATTCTGTAATGCGGTTGTTGGACAGGTTCAGCACTCGTAGGGACGGCAGCTGGGGAAGGTGGTGGGCATCACCCTCAGGGCCGGCCGCGGTCCACCAGGGGAAAGTGGTGATGCGGTTATGCGATAGGTCTAAATAAGTCAGCGAATTATGGTATGAGACAATCAGAGAGCGAGGAAAAGCCGGTAGGGCGTTGCGGGCCAGTTGAACATCGCGGGGCTGGAAAGGAATTCGGTCAATATCCTGAGGGGCCAATTGGGTCAGGCCCAGCGACGCGAGCCTGAGGGTGAGTAGTCGAATGTGCTGGTCCTCGAAATTATCGGGAATGGCACTTGAGGTCGACGGCTCGTCGGAATCACCCTTATGGATAGTCGGCTGAATGACGGCATGGAGTAAGGGAGTGCTACTGGCCACAGCCACAGCCAGGGACTCGGGCTCTACCTCAGGGGCAGTTGGCTCGGCCGGGGGAGTGGGCTCCTCGACGGCAGTGGCCGGCTCGGGTGGAGCTATTTCAGCGGCTGGGGCATTATTCGCGGAACCGATTGGTTGGTCAGGCGAAGAGGCTTCGTTCTCTACCGCCTGTGTCCAGGGGACTAGGGCCACCTCGACAGGCCCCAAGGGATCTTCAAAGGACCCCGCAATATCCTCGGGGGAAAGGCGATTCCGGAGACGGGATAACATGGTGGACGTGTTGTTACCTAAGCTGTACACTCGAAAGGGGTTGCCGGCGAAAAGCAGCACCTTCAGAGAATCCAATAGACCCAATCGAAGGGGAAGTTGGCTGAATTCGTTGGCGGAGATATCCAGTCGGCTGATGTGGCCGAGACGGTAGATGGCGACGGGGAGGGAGGTGAGCTTATTCGCATTGGCGTCCAGAGTTAAGAGCCCGGGACAGTGGTCGACCAGAGGGCCCAGGGTAACTAGGCGATTATAGGACAGGCTAAGCTCCTTTAAATTACCCATGTGGATGCGAAGGCCGGTTAGGTCCATGGTGGAAGGGGCGGTTCCTGCAGCGGATGCAATGACGCCCAGGCCTACGGGGCTCACCATGGTGTTGGAGTGGAGGTCAAGCGAAGTGAGGCGATCAAGGCGGATATCGATCGACCCCTTTGGCGGAAGCGACTGCGGGGGCAACAGAAACAGGCATCGCAAACGGTTCTCGGCGGCATTCAAATCCAGCAGGCGAGCGCATTGCCACCAGTCGGTAGGTAATACCTCCAGCTTGTTCTTGGCTACATTCAAGTTCGTCAGAGAACTTAATTGACCTAGATCGGCGGGAAGTTCGGTGAGTTGGTTTTCAGATAAATCCAAACGGGCCAGCGAAGTGGCCCAGGTGACCATATATCCCCCAGGAATAGTAGTTAGTGAATTCCGGGCCATACGCAGTTCCACCAAGTCAAGGGCAAAGAGACCCTCGGGGATGTCCGTTAGGAGATTGTCGGTCAGGTTCACCGTCTGCAGGCCCTTTAGCTCAGCAATTTCCTTAGGCAAAGTCATTAGCTGGTTGTGACTCAGATCCAACATGGCCAATGCGGCGAGATTAATGATGCGGGCGTCCACGGAGGTTATGGCATTATTGCTCATAACTAGGCGGGTAAGGTCGACGCTCTCCCACCAGCGGCCACTATTGCCGGATAGGCTGAAGCTTTTGGTAGTCGGGTTTTCACTAAGGTCCATAATATTGTAAACGCCTTCGGGAATAGTGGTGAGGCCACGACTGGATAAATTCAATTGACCTGTGTGGGATAGATAATTTATTCGCAAGACATATATTCCGCCGGAGAAACCAGTGGTGAGTTCGGGATGGTTAATAACGCCCTTCATTTTGTCGAGCAGGCTATTTTTGGTCCGACTCGCCATTCATCCGCCAATATATGGGACTTGGTTGACGCGACAGGTGGGTCTAGGTTAACAGCATATTGACCGCTGGGGAAAATTCAAAAGCAAAGGTCGCGAGAGAGGAGTTCCGCGACGGCCAACGAACCCGTAATGGTGCCTAATGGACCTTGGTCCCGCCGAATGAAATACAGCCCAATTCTAAAAATAAACTTACCTGAACCGCGGGCCGACTGCAATACCCCGGGGCTAACATAGTTGGGGTCTTGGTTCTCGGACTCATTGTTAAAGCCCGCGGAGGTGGACTTCAGCTCCGCCCGAAAACGGCGAAAGGAAGACATGGTAAAGCGGGTGAAGGGGGTTGCGATTGGGCGATGGGAGTGGACTTGGCCCTGGTACGAGGCTATAGAAGAAACAAATAACGAAGACTATGTGGAAGGAATGGGACGGACGAAGTGGAAGGGCGGTGGATGGCTAAATGGGCTCACTTCAACCCCGACAACCCTTTATATGGGCCCACTTTTAATCCAAGCCCGGGTTGGGCGCAGTGCATTGACTGTCAATCCACATAAAACCCACGCAGCCAGCGTAGTATGAACCAATGATACAGTGGCCGGGCCTTCAATACAACTAAACCTACTGATGCACCTCTTTACATCTATTACGTATTCTGGGCCAACTACACTCTAGAATCATCGATTACCTTTGGTCATTGTGGAACGACCATATGTATGTATGATAATAGAAGAATCACGAGGTTGCCAGTGATCCCAAAGCTGCTAGGCATTGTTAGTCGTGGACCAAATATTATCATATAGGTTAACCTGATGGGAACAAATAAAAGTCGGTGAACTACTGTGTCTCTTTATTGCTTAAATGATTGAAAAGGTATCCAAAATTAATTCGTATACACCAACGCTATTCCAATACTGAAGAAATACCAACTACAGCCTACTCAGCGGCAGCCTAATCGATAGTAATGGGCAGTCGACTGGGCATCTGTAATAACCGGATAAAATTATTTCAGCTGACAACAGAAACAACACCGGTGCGGTGATTATTGAATAGTGACATAGATAAAATACATACCCCGCAGGGAATCATGGAGAGGACATTGCCGGAATTACACGCCAGTCCGTCATCTACTGTGGTTCGGCCGCCTCGGGATTAGGTGACAGCCCGGTTAGGGGGGCGATGGTCAGCCCGGTAAAGGCCGCCTCGAGGGCCCGTTCGTGTGCGAAAGTGGCGGAATAACCCCCGGATATCAATACCTGCACATTCTGCAGCGAATTCGAGATGGGGTCGTAATAGTCCGTCCGAAGGGTGAATCCGTCCACGGGGCCGTACTGGTCGTCTAAGGGGGAGAATTCCTCCCCGTCGACGTCCATGAAATCATCGTCGTGGGCCTGGTCCATCCAACTGTGGTCCTGGAGGGCCGAGTCGTGGGACCGGAACGAATGTGAGGAGGATTCTTCCTGCTGCCGCCGCATCGACGACCGCTTCAGGGTAATGGCCCGCTGAGCTAAAATGTCCCGGGCCGCCTGGTTCGAGGTCGCCAGTTGGTTAATAATGCTCGATTTTTCGGAGGTACGGGCCAGCTCCTCCTTTTCCAGCTGCTGTAGATACATTTGGCGCTGGACTTCCTTATCGGCCTTCTCTTGTTCCAGGCGGTAGTTGAACATTCGCTCTTCGCGCTGGGCCCGCGCTAAATTGGCCGCAATACTGTCCCGATTCTCAAGCGCAAACTTCTGGATCCGCTCCTCCGTTTCTTCAACATCGATCCCGTTGACGAGGTTGAAGGCTAGGTAGAGCGACCATGGTTTAAGGAGGATGAATACGTACAAATAGAGAACCGAGTGACGTTAGCGAATAGGCAGAACAATACCATTTATTCCAGTTCCAAGAAAGTAGGTTAAAGGTGTTTGAATCCATTGCGCAACCCTCAGCTTAGCTTATCGATAGAGCAGTTGCGCAAAAAACCTAGAACTAAACTGAGAGAAGATCCGCGATACATCAAACCGAGCCAACTAAAGCAAACTAAATGTATGCTTATATATAAAATTTAAAAGAAATCCAACTCAATCCACTTACTGATATCTTCCACCTCCTCCAGGTAGTCGTTGTACTGCCGCACGTCCTTAAAGTCACCCGGTCTTTTATTAAAGTTACGGGCGATGCGCTTCCGCACCTGCAATTCTCGTTCCACTTTCAGGTCCTCGAAGCGTTGCGTCCAGAAATTGGTTTTCCGCAGAATTCGCTGGCACACGGGGCAAGGCGCCGGGCCCAACGAGAAGAGCCGGTCGATACAGGATTCGCACATCTTATGGTAGCAGGGGGGAACCAGAAGTTTCATGCCCGGGTTGAGGTACCGATCGCTCTTGCAAATCGGACACACATCCTCGGCGGAACTATAGGGGGGCAAGAAGCGGTCCTGCTGGTACATGGTGGAATATTCCGAATGAGAGTATGTAAGGAGAAGAAGGGGGAGAGGAAGGGTAATGCAAATAAAATGGCAGCAAATGAAACGGGTAGAGTAGGTAGAGGAGAATGAAGCGGGGAAAAGGAGAGTAAACAAACGGGAGGCTGCCTATAGTGGCTTTTAATATAAGAGGCTATCAAACAAGAATAGTTGAGTGCATGCTACTATATCCACGAACCCTACAGCGACTCGGCTCACCTTGGGAATGGGCATGTCTAGTTTATACCCAGGACTTTCCTGGCTTAACTGGCTAAATACAACAAAGGGCAGCGGAAACTCTTACTTTGGTGGGTACCAGATTGGCCAGGGCATTAATAGCGATGGTTATTCAATAACATATTAGCCGCGGTATCACTAATACATGGTATACCTAAATGCCTTTTATACCAAACCATTTCGAATGCAGTTGCTAGCCACCTACTACTTAAACGGGCCCTGGCTGGGTGGTTATTTACCAGCGAAGGGTTGGGTGAGATGTCATTATGAGAATATTTATTACACGAGGCGCAATCAAAACCGAGGGAGAGAAGGGGGAGACAGAAACCACAAATTATAATATACGGTAGCAAACACCATTAGAGCACTAAACGCCATTATAAAGACATAGAGCACTGGTCATGGACATTAGTGGTTATTAATAATTTAAAAACATATATATACCAACATAGGGGGGTGGAGAAGTTGAGCGAAAAACAGGACAGAAAAAAGAAAAGGGAGGTCTAATCAATCCGGTCATGAAATATAGAGTGGTGCACTGCCTATTAGACCGAGGCTATTTTAACAAACCATCACTTACATATCTCCCAGTTTTAATACCATTGGAGATCAATCAGACGCCGACGACTCCAACTGGGCAAACAGCCACTGAATACGCTGCAGCATGACAATCGGCAGAGGCATGAATCGCCAGTAATGCGACGGCACCAGTAACCGTTCGCCGGCGTATCCGTAGGCCTCTTCCCAAGTCAGAACTGATCCATCATCGGTGCCCCCACTACTCTTGGAGGAGAACGAGGCAGAAGGTTCCGCTACAGTGTCCGGCTGGTTATGTAGAAGCGACCAGTGGTTCAAGTAGGACAACTGGTGGAGGTGGCGAAGGGTTTCCCGCATAACGGCAGTCACGGCCTGGCTTCCGGAGGGACGTAGCATACGGATTTCGGTACAGAACTGACGTACTGGGGCGGAGGAGTCATCAATCACCGCAGTCCGGCCACTCGATGCGGCAGTAGACGGGGTCCGCGATAAGGAATTTCCTCCGTTACTGTGGCGATAGTCGGCCGGCGAGAAAGCACGGAGGAGATAGCCCGTTGCTTTAGAAAAAAGGGGAGGGGGAACGGTCCCGCAGGCATCGGAAGTGGCGGGCAGCAGTTGCTGGTGGTTGAAAATAAAGGCCTGAACGGACCCACTGTTGGTCTCCAGGTGTTCATGCCAGTCACTCCCCGCCACTCCGCGTGCACCAAGAGGGGTGTTTTTGTTGGACTTGTCGAGGAGTCCGCCCATCTGCTTGCTCGGCAAATTGCCCGAGTTTTCCCGCCGCAGTGGTCGGCCGGGAATGGCGTGGCTTGCCGGAGATTTATCCCACGGCGAGCCACCACCACTGCTGCCCGTTTTCATCAACGGGCTGGTATCGGACCCTGACGATCGGTGGGGCGGTTTGACTGTTTCTGCAGGATCAGCGGGGTTGGCGAGTGCGAAGAAGGTCGATTTGGGGTAGACAGACAGCAGGGACACACTGGGGTGCTCGCCCAGAAGACGATCCCACGCCAGCCATTCGGCTTCGCCAAGCGAACCAATTCGGGAAATGACAAATTTGAACGACAGGCCATAGACCGTATCCAGGGCTCGCGTTTTGAGCCACAGCTTAGCCAGTACCGCCGAATCAACTACACGAGTGCAAGGACGCGGGGGAGTGATACCTGGCCCGGCCGATGAGGTGTTTTCGTATACCGACAGGTCCATCATCTGGCCCCGGACATCGATCCACACCGCCAGTACCCAACGGCCACTCAGTGTCGGGGAATAAAAGAGGTGAATCGTGGTATTGGAGTCGATGGGGGATACGAAAGGAAGCGAAGTCTTGACCACCGAGAACTGCAGCTGGGTAGGTCGGGAACGGGCTAGAGTAATCGGTGGGGTAAAACTACGGCCCCACAGCTGTTGGAGTTCTTCGGCGGATAAACCAAGCGTCGAGGGTTTACCCCATGATTTCCAGCGTTTGGTAGGAGTGGAGGCCGTATCGGCGGACGAAGAGGGGGGGTACAGGGAATACAGGGCCCGATAGCATTTGGTGTAGACGCTAAAGGCAAGGGCGCGCAAGTCAACCCGACTGCCCAATGAATAGACCCGGGTGATGGTGGTGGGGTTCAGGATCTGGAAATTGAGCTGAGTGTCAGACCGAAGGGAGCCCTTTCGATTGTTTCGCCACACTGCCTGGAGCATTCGTATACAATTGCAGAGTTCGAAGATGGAGGCAGGGGTGGGGGAGGGGTTGATTAAGTAGACCATAATATGCTGTGAGGTTTCGGCTGGGGCCTGCCACTGGCCCGGAGGGAGGTCTTCCATGGGATACCGACCCCGAAGGGCCACTCCTAGCCGCTCGCAAGCGAGCATAAAGTGCCGCAACCGCTGGTCGGGAACGGGCGGTTCCGTACCCGAAGGAACGGGATCCACTACTGGGACTAGCCAGGAGGGGAGGGCATCCATCTGACCCGGGGCGTGGGTGCCTAATCGGGCGGTCTGGTAGGAAATACTGAGTTCCTTCAAATACCACGTCACGGCTCGGGTCAGGTACTCGTCCTCCGAATTACGGGTTTGGCACGGAACGAGGGCGAAGTAAGTGATGTCCTTGGGCGCGGATACGGGACTAAGCTGTAGCTTTTCCCATAGGGGTAGAATCGTCGAGTCGGCTTGTAAATGCAACGCCCCTTGGCTAGTATGCTCCCGCTCGGCTGGATTAGGCACAGGCGGATGTTGCCGATTTAAAACGGGCGGGTAATGGTAGCCTACTACCAATTCGGGCTCAGGAAGACGTTCCAAGTCCGAGTCGGCGCTGCGTTTCTTCTTAATGTAGGATTTACCGAGCGACATACTGTAGGGACTTGATTCGGGGATTTGGGCCAGCTGAGCTAGGGACAGAGGGCCCTTGAACATAATGGGTTCTCCCTCCATACTGGGGAATGAGAGGGGATTGATGGATTTGCCCGTTAACCGAGCCCAGCCTCCCTGTAAGGTGTGTTGTAATTCAATGACGGTGGTCGTATCTTGGTGAAGAAGAAGAGATCGTACCAGCGAAGGGCGAGAGCTGGACTCGGTCGTGCCGGTATTGGATTTGGCCGGGCGGTGGGTCGATGCTGCTCCTGGCCGCGGGAGGGAGGAGGCCACGCCGGCGGACATTTCCGGGCCCATATAGGCTCCCAGGGCCGCCTGTTGGCACAAGATCCTGACCACCTCTAAGAAGGACTCGTGGGATAGGGACTCTCGGCCCGAATCGAGGGGGGAAAGTACGAGGTGGGGCGAAGGGACAGTCTGGCCGGTCTCGTCAAAGGGAGACATATGCCGGGAGGATGGAGTAGGAGTGGCTCGCATAGTAGCCGGATCACGGCCCTGAAGGGGATTTGCGGGAGGAAAATAGGATAGAAAGCTGCGTCGATTGGGAAATCCCGCCACCGGTGCTGAGGACCGAAGGGGGAGGGTATCGGCAGCGGAAGGAGCCCGTTGGTCGTTCTGGGAACGCGAACCACACTGGTTGGACATGGTGGATTGCGTCTCCGATAGGAGAATAACGTAGAGCCCATGAGCGGCAAGGGGACGAGGTGCAGGCTCGGATGGAGCCGCGGAACCAACCTGAAGGGCTTTAGGGGCGTGGGGATCCACGGGGATATTTAGGTCCAACAGTCGCCGGCGCTTCTTACGGTGACTAGGAGTGGACGCCATGGATGAGCGCACCACCGAGGTTCGCCCCGGGGACATGGCCGGGGTGACCCGACCTTCAGCAGGGGTAAGAGCCCAGGGCTCGGGTTCCGGTTCAGGCTCGGAATCCGAATTGGGGTTAGAATCGAATAAAGAGTTAAGTTTCGACTGGAAGTCGGGATTCAGTTCGGCGGAGTCCATATCGGATCCTAAGTGAGCGTCAGGGGCCACTGAAGCACGCGAGCCGGCCTCGCCCGAAGATATCAAATCGTCGTCCGTATCTGATTCCGAACTACAGGAGGAGGAGTCTAAAAAAAACGACCGAGCGGAATTGCCAGGGGGAAGAAAGGATAAAAGGTCGGGAATGTGGGATGGATGAGGGGTCCGCCGCGGGTGGGCACCGAGAGGGAACTCAACGCAACGCGGCACAAAAGGGTGCGGACGCCAGGGTGGGCAGGATCGTCGGGTAAGGGGCATAAATGCAGTGATCGATGGGCGGTGATTAATAATAACCGAAACACGGGAAACAGCTGGCAGGGCGGTCTTCAACCGCATGCGGCATGCAGTGGGGCAGTAAATTGAAGGCAGCGGAGGACCCCGATCGGCACGGTAGGGTCGTCGTTTCAATTCGGCAGACCAGTCACGAGGCCGCGGGCGAGGGGCGTATTTCCCGGTACCGACGTACTTAGTTTCCACCAGGCTGGACAGGGCTTCATTGATGGGACTAAACGGGGGTGGTATGAAAGTCTGTTCAGATGACACTGGGACATATATGGGTTGAGCGTGGGTACTAAGAGACTCGACCGACGAGCCACGGGGCATTAAGGGGGTTTCGGTATCGGCGGGTGGATATGGCGATAGGCTACGGAACAGGGCCGGTGTGACTGATCGATCTCGAGAAATAACAGAATCCAGGGTGAAAGGTCCCCCGGAATCTAAGGAGGGTATGGGACCTTTAGTGTCCAGGAGAGGAGGCCGAAGAGGATTGGGCAGGATTTCGGAAGGTAGACGGTTGGCTAAGGAGGCGTATGATGGATCAGTCTCGAGCTTCGGGGGCACTGCATGGGAAGCTGGTCGACTGACGAGGGGATGCGTGGTAGGGTTGGCCTTATCTATGATATCGCTGAATGAGGTGGCCACCGCAGCGGCCCGGGGTATTGGATTGGCTGTCATGTGGGACTTTGCCGGACCCTATAGGTAGTAAAATATGTAAGGGGGTACACAGAGAAGTTAGCGATGCTACATTTGCATGTGAAACTCCAGTGCCAATACTATCAGTAGGAGGCACACACGGTATTGTTTTAAATACCATACATATCGTTGTACTTACATCGTCAAAGAAACTAAAATCGTCTTCAGTGACATCAAGGCCAGTATCCAGATCCTCGAATCCATAGCTGTTGGAAAGCATCACATCAGTCGAATTATCCATGAGGAGAAGGTCGTGGTTCTGACTCCCCCCCATAGTCGATTGCATAGCAAATGGATCTGACATCTCCTTATTTAATGCCGCTGCGGTCGTTGGGTTGACGTTGGCGGCCATCGGGACTGATTGAGGCGTCGGACCAGCCTTTATCTCTGTCAGTGAGCCCGACGCAAAGCCACTATCAACTTCGCTTTCATGGGACCGGCTCCCTACCCTGGATACCCCGTGAGTGATCTCGGGTGGCCCACTAGGTTCCTGGGTAGTCTCAACAGTTGAAGGGGCAGTGGGTAGGTGAGCGGAGGGATCAAGGTTGGCCAAGTCAGTCGATTTACCGAAATAGGGGACCGCGGGTTGGGGAGACATGGACGACAAATGGCCGGGGGTTGATATGGGGGTAAGACCAATACGACTCCGTTGACTTCGGTGGGTCAAGTCATTGTCAAGCGACCAACTTCTGGGCTCGGACTTTACTGGCCGAGCCTCACCGCCCTGACCCTCGCTTAACTTAGAATTGGCATTAGGGCCGACATCGCCTGAGATGGTAGATACATCACTTAATACGTCGAATAAATACGAAAATGGGTCGGTCATATTCCAGTAGAAATCGGGGGCGGATCGGGTCGGGTGGATTAGAGGGAGCGATACAGCGGGAAGTGGATTGTGTATTGGCCCAGTCGGCACCTTGGTGGAATCTAGTGAGGGAAACAAATCAGTGGACATCATAAAACAGTAGTGAGCGGAGGGTCGTGCACATAGCCATTGGAAACCCCCTGATACCAGCTAGTTGCCGACTATTATAATCGGTTCAACTTATAGGTCTAGGGACACGCTGTTACTTCTAGTAGCTATTGGCCGAATTGGCGAATGGGACTTACCAGGAGGCGGCGGTTGGACCCGGACATCTGGGTGTGAACGAGGGCCACCAAATACGGATTTAGGTGAAGTTACAAATGTTAAGCAAGTTGGGTAGTATAGGGTACGGTTATTGCACAGCAAACGCAGTTCTAGGACACTAGGGAGGGCAGAACAGCCAGTTGTCGAACGGGGTTCGGGAGAAGGCTCGGGAAGACCAAGGACCAGTGACCATTCGAGCTCGATGAAGCGGAGAGCGGCTGGGGATAAGTCGGGTACGCCCACAATATGGGCCGCTTCACCCAATGGACTCGTTAAAACATGTGCACGGTGCACAATGTCGGGCAAGGAAACGGGGAGAAGATTTAACCGATAGAACTGGGGATGAAGCAGAATTTGGAGACTGATGGGGTTAATATCCAAGGTAAACCCGACAAGGCTGGATGGGGGCCGCTTAAGGGAGGTGGACGAAGTATAGCCGAGGTAACGGGATAGCCGGGAGGTTGGAGACACTACCCAGATATCATTGACGCGGTATATGGCATCTCGTATAAGGCAACTAAGGGCGGGTAGAGGGATATAGGTGCACAGCCAATGCATTTCGATTTTAAAAGTGTTAGTAGATGCTATGGTGAGAATAACCAGCCTCCAACAATCAAGATAGCCAAATGGTAGTCCGGAAATCTACCTCAGTTATTCAGTGAAATTGGTCAGTTCAGGGATAATAAAATTTCCTGTAGACTACCCTTACCGGTCAATAAGGTTGTGAATAGAACGGTAAAAAGCCCGGCATTCCGGACTGACGGATCCGTTTAGAGCTAAGCCACGGCCCGCGATGGCGTCTGGGATGCTATCCCAGTTGATCATACCGGATTGGATTTCTAGCGGACGGAAAAGGGAGACACGGTATAAAAAAGTGGAGTGGGTTAGTCTTACAGAAGTCAGAAGGGGCCTGGAGGGCATGATCAAGCCTACATTGACTAGCGTGTATAGGGTGAAGTTTCCTTCGGGCAACTTACCTGTTAGGTCAGTGAGCATAGTATCCACTTTGCGAAATGTGTCCTCCCGAGATATAAACACCCACAGCTCCCGCCGAACGTCAGGGTCAGCCGAATCATTAATAAAGGATGCCCCCGGCGGATGGTGATTAGCGTTACCCCTTGGGAATAGATGGACAGGGCTGTCGGTAGGCGTGGCCAGGGGGTCGTCACTCTGGTACTGCCAATGGGTTAGGAACTCGCCCTGGAGAAGTTGCACATACGCCCGGAATAGGGGATCACGGGCCAATGGAGTTGGCACAAATGGTGGACGACCGGGTGACTCCTTCGGCAATGGCAGGCCGTCAGCAGCGACATTAGGATCGAAATTTATAATTTCGCAAAGTTCCGAGCGCTTACACGTGTAGCTATAGCAGCGCCATCGAACTTGGGCGAATCCTGCCTGGATTTTGGGGAAAAGCGTAATTAATTAAACCAAAGTGGACCGACCGATGCAGCAAAAGAACGGCGTAATAATTAGGTTAATGGGTTGGGACAACTCAGTTAGTTTTGGGTGGTCTGGGCTGGGCTATGGAAAGTAAACAGGCGATTGCCAGCGGGTAACACAGAGACCCACGAACTGTTTGAACGGGTGGCTCGCAATGGGCTACCCCTGGGGGAGGGGAGGCCAATAGTCTCCGATTTGGGTAGGGTCTGTAGGCCCATTGGGTCGAAGCAGCGGGGACGACTTACCAGAGACAGGATATTGGTTAGCGAATTTTCGGTAAGCATGGAATCATGGGCCAGGGGGGATGTAAGTGGGCTTTTAGGGGAGTCGCTATGGCACTTCGGAATCGGACTAAATGAACGAAATAAACAGGTGGGACGATGAAACGCGGCACATAAACAAAAGGACTATACAGAACAGCAGGAATCAAGTAGATGCGCAATAGAACGGGCGAGGGGAAATAGGGAGAGGGGTAAGGACTGCAAGTACGTGTAAATTGGCGAAAAGGAATCGGCAGCCAGGGAGTACCACGGAATCCAAGACAGACGGGCGTCCCCAGATGCGGTGGTGGGCGGAGTTTCCGAGTAGGGGGGACGGAGCGAAGCTCTAACAAGACAACCGTAAAGGAGCGAACTGAAGGGAGATAGAGTCAAGGCACTCAAATAAAAAATTAACAGGGTTTTTTAAGGGTCGGCGGGAATAGGTAAGACGCGTATATGCGCGGATATATGGAGGGAAAAGAAAGAGCGGGGAAGGGACTTGGAGCTATACACGCACCACACACAAAGAGGAGATTGATCAGTAGAGGAGGGAGAAAGTCCACCTACCTAAAGGCAATGCAAAGGAAAGGAAGTGAGACAACCGGAATTAGAGACGATGCAGCGGATTGGCTGACAGCACGGAGCGCCTTGAGCTGGAACGTGGGGTAGACGAGGCTGGACGCAGATTGGCTCGGCAAAGGACGAGCGGGGGAATCTCCCCCCTAGCACACTAGTGGAAGTATAGAGTAGTAATAGATAGTTGAGTGATATATTCCCCGGCCCAGGTAATAACTACCAACCAATAACTGTGGTTGGGGAGGAGGCTACTCTACAATACCCCGCTGATTAATCTCAAATAACCAGGCCGCCATAATAAACCTAGAACCGCCTGGCCCGATAAAACCAGAGAGCCACAGTCACTATCCCGAACTAACTCCCGCTGCATGGTAACCACACATCCTGACTATATGCACCAAGGTGAAGAAGCCCTTAGCATCCGTAGCTTCAGCCGCATACACTCCTTATATGCCTTCGCCAACTCCAAACCCGTCGAGTTTTATCCAAGGACCTTTCGACTCGGGCCGGCTTTCCAGCCTTGCTTCCCCTTTTAAAATTACTATTTACATTGCCGTTACCAGTCGCATACATCGGATGCTTGGGCTGGTTGGGTTACATATAGCAAAATACTAGCCCCGATGCCCCCTTTCTCATTTAAACGCCTATCAGGCCGAACTGCAGCGGGTCGCCAGCCCACCACGAGACCCTTCTCTACGCTTTTTCGAGACCCGCCTGCGCCTGGGAACAGCCTCCGGATCCGCTCTGAGCTCCCGCCCCCTGAGAACTGCAATAACAATGGCCTAGACAACTCGGATTTGGCCCCGCGTTTTCTAACTACATCAATCGGGTCTATTCCCGCCCCTACCCCCAGCGAATCGGATTTCGATTTCGCCCTGGACTGTGACCCGGGTGATGCGGCTTCCGAGACTCCGTCAGTAACACAGCCATCCGAGGATTCACTGGTGATTAATATCGATCCACTGCTGGAAACCGCCGGTCCCGACTGTCCTTCGCCGGCGCCAACCCCTGGATATCCGCCAGTCGATATTTCACCCCCCGACCAGTCCGACTGCAATTATCCTAATATAGGTGATAGAAATACCCCCCAACCTAGTAAGTATCGTACCAAGTTAAAACACAGACCCTTTCTCATTGATATATTTGGATGCTTGGTCGAAACACCCACCACTATGCAAAGATAAATCGAGGTATTATTATTTTTCTGGCGTCCACTATTGACTGATGATACGCCCTCACGACATATCCTACAATATAAAGACTTGCTCGAATCAGCCACAGTCTTTGACGGATCAACTGTTGTAGACCTGACGATACCGAATATAGCGGTAAAAGTGCAAGAAATACCATTTGCGAATGCGTCAAAGGAAACTGGTGACGACTTACATCAAACAACTGAAATACAGCCTACCCCAACCACCCCTTCTCCACCAGGAGCAAAAAAAGAGTCGATTGTCCGCAAAATACAGCGGCTCAACTCGCTTGCCTCTAAATTCACCACTTCTCTAAAGCCAAGTGCGTTTCGCCCGTCAATTGACAAACCCCCCATTTCGGCAGCTACGAGTCAGCCGACCAAACAAAAGGTCGGTCTAGTAGGTTTTTGGAGCAGCTTGAGTGACACATACCTCATGAGAGCGGCCCAGCTAAATACCCTCGTGAAATTACCCATTCATTGGCAGACGTTATTCCTATATATTGTACATCCACTATAATGAAATAGGAAACGCCTCAGCTTAGAATTTCTTCCAAGCTCACAGAACAACCCACAAATGCCACAATGACAATACCTTTGACATCGCCGCCCTCGCCCTTGGTGACAGTCCCACTAGTAACAGGCCTAAGTGATAAAGAGTTGGGTCCATCCCAGCCACCGCCAGCTCCACACCCTTTCTTACGAATGAATACACCGGGGTTTGACCACCAGGCCATGGTGGTGCAGCTCTTGCGGGATTGGAAAAACCGGGACACTGAAAAAGACCACCTGATAAATTCTCTGGTACGCAAGAATAACGACTAACTGTTTACTGATACTTAAAAACAGTGAGCACCAGCGATATTATATTTCACATTGTTTTTTTATGACCAAGAAGATGTTTAATCAGAATATTATTGGCCATATTCCCTTCAAACAATTTGTTTAACTCATGGCCTTTGCCAACCCCGATCACCACATCGCGGTGGATATGGTAGCATACGCAACTCAATGAGAACCACGAGAAACTCCAGAAGGCCACTTGCCAGAAGGAGCGGCACGAGATAGCCATCAAGAAAGTAGACAATATACTACAAGCCACCTTTGAGCGCTGCAGCGAAAACGAGAAGCGGTAAGTGAGATAACTCGTTCACAGCTGGATAAGCTAAAAACCTCGGATCAATATATATCAATATACGCTCTAGGCCACTCCTACTGCTCGTAAGTTGATCTAATGTCCCAAATGCCAAACTATTCTACATTATACTCATTTATACATATATATATATATATATAACCCTGCGCCAGGTTATCAAGCTTAAGTGACAAGCACCAAAGTAGTCAAGTGAGTAGCTGAGTGCATCCTAACGACACCAATAGCCCTAAAGGGTTCCTTCGGCGAGTAGGGAGTAGAAATATCAAGGTAGTGAGATTTACCTTAACTAATTCGTTGCCATTTTTTAGGCTCATTTGGAGGAGTATGCGAGAGAGGGCCGAGAACTGGCGGCAAAAATTGCGGAGTTACAAGACCAGATTGACAGGCTAAACCAAGGTCAGTATGGCCTGGTTTGCCCCTTCCATCTAATTTATTCTAATGCGGGATTGCTTTTAATGTTAGGGTAAATATCTCCCATTATAACTTAATAACCGTACTTCCGCGTAATATTCGCCCTTATTCAACAAGTACTGCTGTATGTAACTTTGTCCTGACCAATCCTAATCATAACCAGATAAAGCCGTAGATCAAGTTACAATAGAGGAGCTCCGCCTGGATTTGAAGGACTGCCAGGCCCGCGAGCTCCAGTTCGCCCAACTACAAGAGGACTACAATAGCCTCACTCAAGTTCTAGCTGGCAAGAATGAGGAAGTTGGTAACTGGGATAGAAAATGTGCCACATTGACGGCTAAACAAGGTTGGTGACATATCAGATATAGTCTAGGGATGCCGTAAGTAGAATAATAACGCGGAAGGAATCAATAGTAGAATCTGGAGGTAGGATGATTCATTAAATTGGAGTATTTTATTTGGAAAACGTCGGAGAAGTCACTTCGGCCAAGCGGGCTGAGAGTATTAAATCAATGATCATCACAGTGGCTGCGCGTATCGATCGATTCGACTCCCTTCAAACAAAAGTTATGGCTGGGCTAGACAGTCAACTTGAAAAGTTCACAGAAACGTAAGTAAAGCTTTACCAAGTTGCTTTGTTTGCTTTAACAAAGTCGATATACTTCAATTTCCTGCCGACTAAAGTCAATGGATTTGTAATAATTACCTTAATAGGCTTGACAGGGTGCGCAAATGCCAGCACCTCACACTCCAAAGACTGGAAAATAAAGGCGAACAGCTGGTATTGGAGACAACTCGCACAAAGGCCCAGCTCCTTAATACCGACCGAAGGTAATAGACCAGTGCGCCTGTTCAAGTATACCATTCTAAACAGAACTGTTAAGCCATCGTTCTGTTATTTGGAGACCTGTTTTATTGGTAAGAGATTAGAGAAAAATATTGGGAATTTGTATTTAATGTTTGGACTGTGAATCGGTTTTTTGGTGCCAAGTTTAAACACAGGCTGCAGGCCATTCTCGACCAACATTTGAGTAACCCTTCGGTCGAACTGCCATCGTTACAGGAGCTCGGTGGCGGTTTGGGAACTTTGGATAGGTAAGTTCATGTAGGCCAATCCCATATGATCGTAGTGTGTAAACCAAATTACATTAAGCAAACTCCTCTTACCCATAGCATAAGCACATAGGCTTTCACCTCTGCAACGGTCCGATGCTAATATTAATATATCGGTGGGAATGGGACTAGGGCAGGGTGGAAGAACTGGTCACCAGTCTAAAGAGATATAATAGAAGAGTGGAACAGGCGAACCACCTGGACCATGGCCAGTAAGTGTCTCATGATTTTCTACGCTAACAGAGTGTCGTGGCATGTTCTAAAGGGATGACACGTAGTCCAGTTCTAAAATCGCCACAAATCCTGACCAAGCAATATGTGCGCCGAATTGTGACCATCAACCTTTAACTGTAGCCTTATTTGGATCTTATTCGTTTGCAAATATTGAACTGGGTAGAGGTGTAAACCCCACCCGGTTTGACTCAGACTGCATTCCCGGAACATTCCCGTGGGTGGTATCTCCCGCAGACTGCTACACGACGGTAAGTGCGGAGTATAGACTACACATTATTAGGATAAGACCAAAGCCAGCCCAGGCAATCATAACGATGGACTTCTCCTCTCTCCCACGCCTTACGTGTATTCCTGGAATTGAACGGATGGGGTTCCCAGGCGGTCAAGATGTAAGCAAACTATGCTGCATGGGTACATATTCTCAAGAGACCGCCTCATTTGGAAGGGGCAGCGGATAGGCAACTTCAGTACTGAAGGTCCGATATGGGCGGAACAACCAGCATCTGCAAGTGAGAGCCGAAAAAACAGTCCCAACTGGGAACCTCCAATTGCCCAACTAGGGTCGCGTGAGTTCGACCAAACTGGGAATAATGGGAAGGGAGGATAAAAGCATCGAAAACGCACCCCCCCCCCTACGTACACTAATTCAGTCATTTGCCGATGGATTGTGGATCTCTTGGTGCAATTGCGTCAATCAAACGGCCTGATAATCCCCTAAGCCCTCTCGATTTATTGTATACCAACCCTCATTGTCAATGATTAGGCACTAATTGCTTGACCTCTATTTACTTTGGAAAATATTGTGATACAAAGGATAGTAGAACCGGCTACATTACTCAGTTGATTATGCCTGATGTCAACAGCCGATGTTTCGAGCCAACCGCCACCAATATACAGCCCTTAGCCGCGGGAAATTCACTACCAACATTCGCAGTATACCACCAACATTGGACATCGCGACATGACTGCCATAATGAATTCCCCGACCAGCTCAACCATGTAGGTGAATGTGTCCAGTTGGTCTGGCCAAAATCAATTCCGACAATTTTTGTTGGAATGTATCCGGAACTCGGAGGAAGTGGCCAAGGTGGCCTACTCCAAAAGGGGTATTTGGGGAAAATATTTATTTTACGCCGAGTCAATCGACCTTGTAAAATTATGCAGGCGGGGCGGTGGCAGAAATGGCGATAGTCTTTGCAAGGCTGGCATCGGTAATCCGACTACGAGTACTTCGGTTGGCAATTATAGTACGGCTTTGATTAAAATCAGCAAATATTGGAATAATTGCACCTTATACCTCCAGACCAGCCCAGAATCCGTATCAACATCGCCCCCGGATGATCCCCCTGCGAGAGACAAGCGAGGCAAGGCAGCTGGTTTGAGCACTCTAGACCGAGGGACCGCTACTACCGCCAAGGTAAGTCGCGTTCGCGGTTTAGAAACAGAAGAGTGATAAGGATCTATTTACCTTATCTCCACAACCCACCGCTCCCACTTTAAATGGTACCATTTTTACGTGCTGCAATGCAAGACATTTGAAGGCATGTCGATGTATGTAACTTTTACTCAGCACTGGCTGGCACAAGGGAAAGGAGGTGGAACCATTATACTGTGAGTATGACAGCTTTCTGGCAGGGCGGGAAATGATGGTGCATCCAATCCATAGCCGGAGATTCCATAATGAGAGTACTTTCGCAGTACACGCTCTCCTAGTGCGTCGTTTCTACATTATCATAATTTATCATACTATACCCGGTCAGTAGGATACTCAGTATGGGCAGTAATGATATATTCACCTGGCCAATATACTTCCCAATGTGCTAACCTATCTAGAAACCGCGCGATGCAGCTGACTCGCATAGCAGTGAGGCACCCAAGGCTGCGAAACGCCCCCGTACTTACAAGGTACTCCCTTTGGCCCTCTTCCTTCCGGACCCTTATTGACCACTCAATCGCTACACGTGGGTTGGTCAAAAAGCAATATAGCCATTCAATTATACACACCTGAGGCGGTGTACTGTGTCTGACTAATGTCGGTGTGGAAGCCATTGAAAATGGGGAATCTGAGGCGTGCTGGAGGGCAATGATGATGAATCACTCACACTGTACTATATCACACCTTCCATCCATCTCCCTCCATCACATCGTATCGCCGGGCTAGCGAAAAGCGGCCAAGTTGGACTAGGTCTGAGCCCCCATCGGATGACACTACACGTGGACGCCAAAAGACATCATGTGGGTAGGGGCGACGGGTTGATTATCTAATCAAGAGATGTTGGAGCAAATCTATAGGCTAGCCGGACCTCTCAACGACACTTGCCAAATGCTCTACCCCGTGTAGGGAAGTGGTTTGTCACGGAGTTTAAGTGTAGGAGGGAAATAAATGTAAACGAGAATGAATGGCGGTAGTCAATAGGAAAATTGAAATTATGGGTTTATCGAATGATCCAGGGGTGAAAAATAGGGAAGGGAGACCCTGGTTCGGAATGCGCCGACTGATTGTGAGGCAGCCCAGTTGGTTCCATTCAACAACTCTCCTCGATGTACCCTAGACTGGCTGAAAATGGGACAAGAATTTACATGGTGAGGCACGTGTTGGGGATGGGACTGGAATGGTGGAAGGGGGTTTTTAAGCTCATTTAGAGGGTGAATGATGTGGAAAGTGATTGATTATTTGGGACCAAGTATGAAGGAAAGGGAGGCCATATGGGATGATTAGTGGACCCGTCCACATGTCAGCCCCGAATGGCAAGAGGAGTGTGTAATGAATGGCCTAGGCGTATTATATAAACACGAAAACTATCAGGCCATATGAAGCTGCCGGAGTATGGGCCGAATTCCGACACAACTATGGGTGAGTGAGTGCCCACCGAAATCCTGGATAGGTCGAGAATATTTACCTGGGGCATATTGTAGGGGGGGATTTACCAGAACGGGGTATAGAACAATAGTAAACAATTAACAACAGTACTTGATACAAATTTCGTTAATTGACGAAACAGCCAAGAGTGCCCCACCTCCTTCTTAATAAAAACCCCATATAGTAAGGGTATACGCTTCACATCCTATAAAAAGAGTTCGACGGGGTTAATGGCGCCATAATCTATTTATAGAATACTAAGCCATGTATGGATGGACGGCCTACTATGTCCGTTGGCTGATATTGGAAGTGTTGGAGAGAAGTGGGATTGTGCCAAGGTTAAACCGAAGGAAGAGTTTTAGTAATGATCGACAGGGATATATGGGCCCATGTTTCCCTCCCTCTCTACACATAATTGCGGGGACCACTACTGATCATTCGCCCATTTAAGAATCGGTCGATTATATTGGGTGGTAGCGGTGGAATTGCCCAATGTCTTTAAGATATTGCTCCTCTTCCCGCCCGTGACTCATCATGATCCATTTAGACCAAGAATGATTGCCATTGGAAATAGAGAGAGGTGGTTTGAACAAGGAGGGGGGGGTATTAATAATATCATTTGTGGATAATCATACATCCCCCCTGGCCCTCGGGGATAAACAATAGGATTCTCGGTTCACCACGGCTTCTGGTCGGGATACAGAGCAGGGTTGGTGGAGGTTTCTGGGGAGAGCGCTGGCTTGGCATCTAGACTATTCTGTGTATAACAACATCATTAGGTCTTCTGGAAGGGGTGGGATGCCCAAAAATAACCCCAAGTATTGCTATTAGTGTGATACGTGTGTTCAATACATGTGTAACGAGAGATGAACAATCCAAAGAGAGAGCGGTTTCTATGATGAGAATCTTATCCAGTTTGACGTGTCTATCGGAGGATGTAAAATACTATTGACCTGTTGGGAGGAGGGCCCCGAAATTGGAACTGGAGGGATGGGAGAAGGGAGGTGGGCTTGGCTGGGGTACTGAACGGAAAGGTAAAGTGTGGTGGTTAATTATACCCGGTGGTTGGCCACGGCCATAGCCGAGCGGAACTGGCCGGGGCTTCGTTTATTGGAAGAGCAAAGGCTAATTGGGAGCCGGTGTCTGATCACATGGGCCAAGTTGGCGGCGGGGTGGGTGGTAGGGCTTCTCTTTCTCTCTGTTAATGGAGCAGAGATGACGCGGGACTCTTCGAAAGAATCACGGGTACTTTTAGTCATCAGTATATGAGTATGACCGTGAATGAATGAGGAGGGGATGTTGTGGTTAGGGAGTGCGTCAGTGATGTATGGGCGCGCGGTGTTGTCCAGTGAAAGAGACTATACTCTTGGCTAAACCCCCCCCCTCTTCCTCATTCACTGTGTCCTTGGCTGTATAATAAGTAAGCACGAAGACAAGAAAGAGTAAAAGTATAGGTCGTGTGATTCGATCGCCTCATCCACTCCACTCACTTTCGTTTTGACTCACCACCACCACCATAATCACATCCACCGGGCGTAGACTATCCCACTAACCCGCCAACGGCCCACAGCCAATCAACCTCCTATTAAGTTGTAGTCACGTTGCCCCCCGGTCGGTGGATATAAAAGGGGAGAGCGCAGCCCCCCTTCCTACCTTTCTTCTGTCCTGTCCTTTACTTCTTCTCAGCCTCCCCTTCCATTACCTCACCTTGTCGTCATTGCTTTGTTATAACCTCCCAGTCAGTCGTTATACCTACATACGCCACCCCACTTCACTGCCAAACCACCCACACTTAAATATATAATATTATACTCGCCATCGAATCTAAATCATTCCTGATTATATTATCGTCTTTCGCCTCTACCTCTTCCTTTGCACAACCCCTCCTCCCAACCAATCAATCCCTAATCACAATGATAAAACCCTTCGCCCCCCGCCATACCGCCCTCTTGACCGCCGCCCTCCGCCGCTCCACCGCGGCCAACGTGCGCGCCACCTCCCTCGTTCCTGCCCGCCGTACCTTTTACCTGAGTTCCGACGCGGAAGGTTTCACCGGTCACCAGCCCCTGTTCAGTCTGGAAGCCCTTAAACGGGGTCTGGATGAAATCAAAATCGAAATGTCCCACTCGGCCGACCAAGGCTCCCTCACCTCCGAACTGGACCAAATCCGCCGCGCCCGCGATATGCTCAGCTCGACTCTGCGTGAGTTGGAAGGTTTCGCCTCCTCCATCGACATGGCCCCCGCCCCCGGTAGTGTGGCCCGGGATAGCTTCGGTCGCCACCGTTCCACCGAACAAGAGACCGAGGGCGGTCGTGGCCCGGTCCATTATGTAGTCAAGGGGTCGGTCGAGGAGAGTTTTAGTCCCGTGTTCCATAGCCCCTACGGCACGGCCTACTCACCCCTGGAAAACAAAGTATCCATGGTGGTTCAGCGCATGGCCGCAGAACAGGGCCATCACTCGAAACCCTTCGCTTCCCCTTCCGCTTCTTCCGCGCGCTCGGCGCACCCTATGAGCTATAACCTGGAAGACCACCTCAGTGAATCCTCCTTCAGCTCCGCCGTGCGGGGTTACCTCGACCCATTAGCCCACGAGGCGACGGCCGACGCCGAAGCCCGGCCGGAACTGCACGTCTCGGCCGAACACATGCTGCAGGATGTCCTGACCCAGTCGGCCCTGGATGCCGCCTCCGATTCATCATCATCCTCCACCCACGGCTACCATTCCTACACCCCCACGGCTAGCCAGCACCACCACGCCGCAGGCGGTACGGTGTCCACCCCCATGGACGATTACATCGAAGTCGGCCAATCCGCCGCTGAATTGGCCTCGCGTTGGTCCCTGGAAGACCACGCCCGCGCTGCCGAAGACCAGTTCTTCGAGCCCAAGATTGCCGGTTCGGAGTACACTACGGTGGAGTCCCTCAATGACTACCACCGCTCCGTCTAATTTAAGGAAATAATAAGAGGAGAGAGCCACTATATACATATCTCTCCCCCTCCTTGCCAGTTATCATCCACCTCAAATCCACTCGTTTGCCTGTTTTTCGCATCGATTATTATTGACCAGACACCCGTCTGGGATTAATCGCCCAAAACCATACAATAATAGCCCGTGGTTTGTACTATACTTTATACCCTCTATGTCATCTCTGTGGTGATATGGTGGCGGTCTCTCTCCCTGCCGTGCACCTCTCCTTGCAGATTCTGATGCAGGTCACGGATGAGGGAGGGAGAGGGTAGGTGGGAGTTAGGTTAACCGTCCTGAAGTGCAGTTTCCACGTCCATTACCTTCTCTGTCCATCGCCACCCCCTCCCCGCCTCTCGCTCTAGTCTATTACTACTCATTCCCGCTCTTTAAATATCTCAAGCCCCAATAAAAATGGCCACGGAAATCCTATAAGCCCATTGTTTCGAGATTCGCAAAATGACTGATTTATTCAAAGGGGGGGGGGGTATGGTTATCATTTGGGGCTGCCTTGGTCCATAATACATATGGGAGGAGCTCAACCAGACTGTAATACGAAAAATCCGCTGGATGAGACAACTACTACTGGTTGAAAATACACATACATCCTATTTTCCCGTACATATATCATCTAAAACCTTATACAGCTGGGCTGAATTTCACCCATATTAATCCAAGAAGCGAATAAGTGAAGCGTTACGCAATAATATTTATAGTTGTCGGAGCATTTGACAGTGGGTGTGTAGACATTTGAAAATCCGGGTTTGTAGATAAAT
Source organism: Dimargaris cristalligena (assembly GCA_027576995.1). Taxonomy (NCBI): domain Eukaryota; kingdom Fungi; phylum Kickxellomycota; class Dimargaritomycetes; order Dimargaritales; family Dimargaritaceae; genus Dimargaris; species Dimargaris cristalligena. The sequence continues at coordinate 38,042 of JANBQC010000007.1, forward strand.
GTTAAAAGAAAATATCCCCAGTATAGTCGCCGCCGCGCATGTGAAACGGAACGCGCCGGTTATGGTTCACCAATAGTTCATTCCGGTGTTACTTTAGCTACCTCCGACCGATCATCCTGCTGGTGCCACGAGTTAATAGGACCGGTATATCATCCAAACTATTCCGCCAAAGTGCTAATTGGAGCTACGATTGCGATTAACGAGGCGCGTTAGTTACAGCAAGCACACTCATCCACACCTGTATGGGAACACCACAACCAAACCAACCAATTCCAACTAGGGTGACTATTTTATTATAGATTACGGCCGAGAAGGGGGGAGGGGGGCATATTGGGATAGAGGCATCAAAAATATACATTAGAAGTCCGATGGTATGTGGATAAAAGGGGGGAGGGAGAGAAGCAGCTTGTAATGTACACGCCATACAAGGTCCACTAGCTATCAAAATATAATTAAATTCCAGAGTAATAAAGAATAATGAGACGAGACCGTACCAGAGCCATTTCAATATAAAGGTATTAAATTTGGGTTGGTACCGAAATTAAGAAAATATTGAGAGCATTGGAGGTCAAACGTGGTTAAAAGGACACGCAGGACTTATGGTGAAACTGTTTGTATAATATATATGGGGTTTTTTCAAGGAATTCGTGGCCAACCGAGAATAGACGGCTATTCGCAAACCCGGAAGAAATTGACAATGTTGGAAAGGAAAGGAGGGCGGCTGGTGTGAAATAGGGGTAACAATGGCAGCGGATTGACCATGAATAAGCGACCTGGCAAAACCAAGTAGGTGGAGAAGGAAGGGGAAGGAACAAGGAGACTGGGGCCTCTTCTACCAATAACATATGATTATATATATATATTATTTACGATGGATGTATGGGGAGGAGGGTCTAGTAGATTCAATTATTCCTTGAGCTTCTTATGGGGATGGTTTAAACTATCGAGCTGATTACGCAAATCCTCGTTTTGGGCCTTGAGCATATCGACCTGGGCACTCAGTTCGTTAATGGCCTGTTCGGTCAATAACTTCTCGAGGGTCCACTTCTCGACGTTGGTCGCTTCACTCTGTTTGAGCAGGCGAATGTATTCCGCGGCATGCCGCAGGATACGGCCCTTATTTTTGGGCGGGTTAGGAATGAGGAGGACGAGTTCTTCGATCCCGGCGTTGATGGTTTCCCGACGGCGTCGTTCGACTTCCTTGTGGTTCTCGCGCCGAATGCGCATCCATTCCTCGCTGGTGACCGAATTCTTCACCGTGGAATGCCGGCCCCGGCGACCGCGCGTTTTCTTGGTGGCCGATGTGCCGTCGTCGAGATCATCATCATCTTCGTCGTCATCATCATCGCCGCCGCCGCCACCACCACTACCGCCGCCGCCGTCGTGACCACCGTTGGTATGATCCTCACCGTCAGCCTCATCATGGGAGTTGGCGCCCTGTAAATCTTCGGCTATATGGGTATTACCCCCATTCTGATCCGCTTTGTGATCCTCCTCCGGATGACCTTCTTCGTTATTCTCCGAGTTGGCTAACTGGCCAGCATGGTCATGACTATGGCTAGGGTCCTCGGTGACGGTATCGGCGTCCCCTTCCGTGGTGACCATTGGGGCTACCGCATGATTCGCATCGCCTAGGCCGGACGTCAGTCCCGAGTCCTCGGTAGAACGAAAGCCATGCTCGTCGAGGGAAGAAACATCCAAGAACCCGGGGTGCTCATCCGTCGGTGACAACAGGCCGGGCGCCAAATCGACGGGTTCGGTGGACAACTTCCCACCGACACTGCCGCCGTCACCCCCCAGGCCTTCGTTGTCATCGAGCATCATGGGCATAGAGCGGGGTGGGTATAGACCCTCGGTTGCGGCGATGGCGGCAGCGGCCGCAGCATCCAATATGTATTGATTGAGGGCATCGGAGTTATTCGACGGATCTACCATAGGGTCTTCCTCCCCATCAATGGCCGTGGTGAGGGTGGTAGGGTCTTTCATTCCGGTATCCGCTTCGAACAAAATGGACTGGTCGTCCCTGAACTCGAGGGCGGACGCCATCAGGTCGGCGGTGGTGGGGTTGGCCGACTCTTGGATGGACGCTGCCTCCTTGCCTTTATTAGACTTGGAGGGCCGCTTGCGTTTATTGGGGTTAGCGACCATATCTGGTTGTCTTATTTTTTTCGGGCGGGAGGGGGGGGGATTTTGTCTGTGTGGTGGTGGGGTGGGGTGACTGCGGAAACCGTTTGGGTATGAAACAGGCGTAGCCTCCCGGTATGTATCTATTTGTTTACAATAAACGCGACTTAAGACCGAGTGCCAAGGGTAAGGCAACGCGTCGGGGGAAGTGTATATTTTGGCTGGTGTTTAGTAGTAGTTGTAGTAGTAAGGGTTGGCGTGTACGTCTGCTACAAAATGCCCGTGCGCGCAGCTGAATGGCAGCAGTGGTAACCGACCGTGAGTGAATGGGCGTGGAGGTTGGTTGAGGTATATAAAGGGCGATGGTGTCTGATCGGGTGATGCGAACAAGTCAGTGGATTAGAAAGTAAAGAAACGTGATATGTAAAGGTGAGGGACAAAAGAAACCCCGTGAGTTGCAAAACGGTGAGTAGTCTGTAGACAGTGGGGCGGGAGGGGAGGGCGGCAGGCTGTTTAAACTATGCCTGCGCCATTATTACACAAGCAACCATGGGTGGTTGTTGGGGGGATGAGTGGGCAGGGTGAATCACGGGATCTGAGGCTTAGTGGCTGTGGTAGGTGTTGGACCAATGGAATAGACTCAGGGGTGGCTTTCCATGGGAATAAATTCATATCACTCCTAGGCAATAATATCCCATTCCAATAACCCTCCAGTGGGATATGGAACTGGAAATATCCCAAGGAAAACGTACCACGCCGCATTTGAGGAAGACAAGTCTCCCATGAATAGCCATAGTGGCGGCTGATTGGAGGAAATGGGCCAGGTGGGAACATTTTGTGGTGATAAACCAGGTTTCATCGAAACCTCGGGAAAGAGATTGTTGATTTAGTAAATTGTATGCCAGGCCCCCACTCCGATTCCCAAGCCTATTTATTTTATTAGTGGAAGTTTATCGAATCCTCTTGGTGGGGTACACACTACTCTATCCTCGCAAGTGACCCTAGCATATATACTTCACCTTGTGGCGCCAGCACACCCCCTCCCCAGTTCACACTCGCTGGTATACTCCGCCTCCTGACTGTCTTTTGGGCTTTATTCTCTGGCACAATCCCGCTTTCCTATTTCTATCTATCCATTAACCATACTTGAAACCAACCACTATCCAGCTACAAACTACCACCATGCCGAATCCCCGTGTCTACTTCGATGTTAGCATTGGCAACGAGCCTGAGGGCCGGATTGTCATGGAATTGGTAAGCCCAGCTTCGTTGGTCGTCCGACGCGGATGATTCTCTTTGTAATGGCGAGTAGTGGCCACCTTATTCCAAATATCGCACCTTCGCCAACACCTAGTCTTCACCACATTCACACTCCGACGACGCTGTCTAACCGCTTCTCCACTTATACCTAAATTGCCATTTTTATACCGGGTGCGTCCCAAACCGCATAATGATATCACACAATCCCCTCCCTCCTTCGCCACCATATAGTACGCCGATACGGTGCCCAAGACCGCTGAGAACTTCCGGGCTCTGTGCACGGGCGAGAAGGGCGTGAGTGAAAAGTCAGGGGCCCCTCTGAGCTTCAACAACTCCACTTTCCACCGGGTGATCAAGAACTTTATGATCCAGGGTGGTGATTTCACGGCCCACAACGGTACGGGCGGTGAAAGCATTTATGGCGAAAAATTCGAGGACGAGAACTTCAAACTGATTCACGACCGGCCGTTCCTGCTGTCCATGGCCAACGCCGGACCGGGTACCAATGGATCCCAGTTCTTTATCACGACCGTGCCTACCCCGCATCTGGACGGTAAACACGTGGTGTTCGGCGAGGTGCTGAAGGGCAAGAATGTTGTTCGGGCCGTGGAAAACCTGAACACCGATAGTGGTGATAAGCCCGTGGTGCCCGTGACCATCACCGCATGCGGGGAATTAGCCGAGGGCGAACCCGACGGTGTGCAGGGTGATGGTGTGGGCGGCGACGCTTACCCCGACTACCCCGATGACTACGAGGGTCTCGAATCCGCCTCCGGCACCGACCTGCTCGAAATCGGCAAAAATATGAAGGCCATCGGCAACACCCTGTTCAAAGAGGGCAACACCAAACTCTCCCAGCGCAAGTATAAAAAAGCCATCCGGTACCTCAACGAATTCACCACGTTTAATGACGAAACGGACCCCGATGGCGCCCTCAAGCCCCAGTTCTACACCCTCAAGGCCTCCTGCTACCTCAACTGCGCCGCCTGCAGCCTGAAAATGAAGGATCCCGAATCGACCATCCATTTCTGTGGGGTGGTCCTGGACTTGCCCGAGGATTTGACAACCTCGACCGATAAATGCAAGGCCCATTTCCGCCGGGCCTCGGCGTATGTGCTCCAAAAGAACGACGATGCCGCGCTGGAGGACCTGAAGGAAGCGAGCAAACTCATGCCCAATGATGCGGCGATTCGTAACGAGTTGACCGCCGTCAACAAACGCCTCCAGTCTAAGCTCGATAAACAGCGCCAGGCATTTAGTAAGATGTTCGAATAAGGAACAGAAGGGCCCTTGAAGGAAGGGAGGGGAAAATACTTTTTGGTTATAAATCAAATTATATAGTGACCTGTGGTTAAAATAACTTGACAACTTGCCAACAGATCTCCCTCTTTTAAGCTCAGCTTCCCAATATGTAAAACCACAGGACCCACCAGCACTACTATCTCTTTTTTTCAATGGAGAATAAGCGGACGGCAACATGCGTTTTGGCATTCCTGTTCAGTGCCGCTATATTTTTACCGCACGCCCGATTGACTTGCCTGGGGTGACTGACTCCGGAAGTATTAAGTTTTCCACTGCCTAAGTTCACCCTTCGTTGGTACCTGATATTTCAGTATTCACTTGCCAAAGCTTTACCAATAAACCATGCATCTATTACTCCCATTTGGTGGCCAGCTCGTCTCGAGTATATAAAACCCCGCCAACCTGCCTTTCTTCTGAAGGCGAAAGGATGGGTGTAAGTGTGATAAAGAGGGGACCGGGGAGCCACCAACTTGAACTTCCAAGGTATCGGCTACTCTGGCGACCCAGTCACTACAAATTGATCTAGCTATACGCCTCTCCCCCTTTTCATTTTGGAATATTCTGTTGAAATGGCCGCCTTTTAATCGCCAACGCCCCCTTTTTGGTGTAACCGCTGCATCACCCGCTCGCTACCTTTACCCCCTTCCCCCCCTCTTGTCCACGGAGGTTCAAATGTGGAATTCATATTTAACCGATAGAGTACAAATAGCGGTTCGTAGCGGCCGTGTAGGTCAAGTGAAACGGTCTCTGTTTAGGTGGGCCGTACGACCCCCCCCCCACACCCACCCTCACTCCCCTGGGCTATTCCGAATTAAAAGAATACTTCTTTAAATGGGATGATGTTCCATTGAAGAATATATACTGAAAATATGGGGTCGTAGTGCTACTCGCTAGTGTTCCGTACGCCCGTTCGGACCACTAAAATAACATGGCTGGCTATTTTTGTCTAATACTAAAGAGTAAACCACCCCAATTTTCTTGCCATGTCTCCTATTCCCGATATTCCCCTTTTGCGGCCAAGTCTCTTGCCTTAAAGAGAGAGATATATATAAGGGGGGGGTGGCTGTCATACTAACATTAAATAGCTTCCAACAAAGTTCCCTCGTTGATATTGATATCTACACCCATTTCTCCCAGTACTTTACCTGTATTCGTTATTATTTCTGTAATTTAACTATACTATCCACCCACGATGCGCTTCACTCCCATTGTCCTTTGTCTTGGCTTAGTGGCAGTCTCGGCAAGTTGGAATGCCCCCGACCTATACATCGATAAACCGGAGCCCACAGCCCTCGGATATAACACCCCTGTCATGCCACCTGTTCTTCCCAGTCCTTCACTTTTGGCCGGCCGCTCCGCAGACCAACAACAACCTACGGCCCCCGATAATAGTCACATTCCAGCCGTTCACCATATCCCGCAGCTCGTGGTTACTCCTGTGGTTGGTCCAAAGCGGACCGTCTATCGTTCCGTGGAGGGTGCCATGGTCAAGTCTCAGCCGCAGATACCACCGCAGGTAGACTCGTATTCGTCCGCGGGGGAATTCGATAAACCTTTGGAGAAGATCAAAGAACGTTTATAGTCTCACACTCACCCCAAGAGATTATTATTCTTTTAGACATTAGGGATTGAGGGTTCGTTCTTATCCGCTGTAAAGTCGCCGGTCGTACTTGTTGTTGGTCAGGATGGTCCGTTATCAAAAAAAAAAACAAAAAGAAAAACTGACCCATTCCTCCCTGTTTATTATCACATCTCGTCAAAACCGTACATCGACTCGATAAGTGGAACGGGCCCAGCCGTGCCATATTACCCCTGGCGGAACATTTCGGTTTTATAAATTAAGCAGTTTTAAGTTTACCCCCCCCAAACCGGTCTATTATGTGCCATTAAAGGACCCTTCAATAGTATATTTTATCCATCTCTACAATGGCCTTTACTAATATGCCTCGTAAATAAATTTTTCAAGTTTCTTTTTTATTACATTTTATTATTTTTAATTAAAAAAGGCCATAGACAAAATATAAAAATAGAACTAGAAGCTTTTTCGAAGGGACTGGGAGCCTTTTAGCCGCCATGAAATAGACCTGGCTTGGCAGCATTATCCCCCCTCCCTTACCAACACCTCTACCATTAAAACCAGCCCGCCGGCGTAACTCATTTCCCCCATGTGGCCCTCCTGTTTCCAAGTTCGGTAGCATTATTGGCAACTCATCCACAAAATAAAAAATGGGGGTCGGAGAAGAGCTCCCTGCCCTCCACCATCGTGGCGCCCATTTATTAAACGACACCATCGTCATAATATCTGTGAATCCTCAATACAAGAATTTTGGGCCTGATTGCCCTCGAAACAGATTTACATTGGCCGTAGCCCAATCGTGTTTCAACCCTCGTGGAAAATCACCTATGCATGTGGTCAAACGACCAAGCGAAAGTCCATTTTATATAGATTATTTTATCGGCTCTCAGGGAGCTTCGGCCTATTTTTCGAATTTGTTAACCACCCTTTTGATAGACAGCCCTGTTCATTACAAATATATGACGCATGTCACCCACAATCATCTTGACTATTTCGACCGTACTTTTTTAACTTTACGACTGAGGAATGGTAAAAAATTCGTATATTTCCCCTGTATTCTTCCGTTTGAGGGCTCGTTCCCTATTATTAAAGTAGAGTAAACACGGCTATTATATACTAATAGATTACAGGGATTTTGGGGGTGTCCGTATATGGTCTAGACATCGAGTTTATCCACGAAAATCGTCATGATACCAATAACCAATCTCGAAATTAATCGGCATGTATGTGCCCAAGCTTATCCTGATTGGAGCTAAGGCGAGGGAGCGAATCGGTCCATCGTCCCGGCTATTTGTTTAGGATGAGCGACGCTACTCTACCTTAAGGACACATGCTATACGAATGAGCAGCATCGCTACGATTTTCCAATCGTTCGAACCGCCAATGCACTAAATGGTATGGCCCAAGTTTTCGTTGAGAGGAACCCGGTGGGGTTTGGGCGAACCATAACACCGGAAATACGCTGGATGACACAAACTTTACCGGTTCAAATAATCAATTTACCCCCCAATGCTCACATTCGCCATTGGCATCCCGTTCAAAAATAATGTAGACTTGAGTCGAATCTTGTCTGTGTCATCCCCCCGAAAAGCACAAACTGGAGGTCAATGGTTGCGGCTCCTGTTCGTAAAAATAAGAATTGTGGAAAATTCTTGGATGGGTAGGGCTGGGTTATACCTTCAGCCCTTTTCAAACACATTCTATTATGCCTCTTGAGGGTCTCGAGTCGAAAACCCCATTAATTAAATTTACACATGACTATTCCTTATATAGCTGCATTATCAGTGAATTAGCGTAGTTCCAGCCTAATCGGCCTGTCCCGTGTTTTTTATATGCAGAATTCCGCTCATAAAGATACGACCGTCGGCTATATCCTCCTATTCCATACGATGTTCTCTATCATGCCCACGTTTATTGTGACCGCACTTGGATATAGAAACTCTAATTGTTTGTCTTAGATAATGAACTAATCCTCCTCCCCCCCCCCAAATAATAATAATAATAATAACATCAGTAGATCTAATTCTATCATGAAATACCATTATAGACTAATACAGTGAAATGAACTATCGACGGAGAGTTGATTGTCTACAAAGCCGCTTCAATCTATACCACCCGACCATGCATCACACTTAACAGGCACTGATCTCCTAGGGCCCTAACCAAATATGGAATGGTTCCATGCAATTCTTGCTATTGGAAAATTAGAGACGGTGCAGGTTTGTGTTATTCGGACTTTTCAAGTATACTCAACCGCTACAATGTAGACGAAGGCAGTCGGAATATCGGGGGTGGTGGTCAGTTCGGGCGGATGATTTATATATATATATATATATATATAATAGAGGATTGACATTCGGTCTCTTTAGATTTCGGTGAAATAGATGAATTAATTGGAGCCACGGGATAAATGATCGGCCCGATTAAGGCGATCTGAGGTCATCCCTAACCTCTGGCTCCACAAATCCGCTGGAGCATCATGGCTATTTTATTCTCCAGGAAATGCACCAATAAATTTCCTTGAGCAAGGGGGAGGTAGAGAAGTCTAGGAAAACCAAAGTACGGCGATGGCGACTATTCAATTCGCCACCTGAGTACTCAAAAATAGATTATCTGTATCGAGGGGCTTGGGCGTGTCCCTCTATTTTCCCATTCGACCATTTTATTGTGCGTCGCTCTGAGTACCGGGTTGCGCGAATTAACTGGCTCCAACTCGGTTGATCAAAGGAAGCAATCTCGGAAGAGATTGTCGGCCTCAAAATATGCTTGATTTACCTAATCCGTAAAATGAACTTGCGGGTGGATATGGCTGTTTCTTTAATCCAATTGGGCGATTGCAGATGGGTGACAAGGGGGAAATAATAGACCAACTGACGAGTTTGAAAAGGGGGGAAGGGAGAGCAGGAGGGGGGTGTAAAGGTTTCCCCATTGATTTCCATCTTGGCGCTCCCACGTATATAAAGAGCCGTGGTCGTCAATAGTTTAAACCATATACCTTACCCCTCTCACCCAGCATTCGCTTTACTGCTTGCCTTTTAATGATTTTTAAGTCACTATAAATACTCGCAGTATTTAAGCACTTCATACTATTCTCTTTCGCTTCCTTCAACCAAAACAACTAACGACCGCTTTCCCAAACATTGTATTATTCACACCACCACTCCTTCCCAAAAACCCACCTCGTATTACACTATACCTCCCCCTCCCCTCCCGCATCACCCCCTTGTAAAATCGCAGCCATGGCCCGTTTCTCCGCCCTCTCCATCCTTGCCTTATCCATGGCCGCCGTGTTGGTACACGCCCAACCCATATCCAAGTGCCATCCGTCAACCCCCACCACGGATGTCCCCAGTGTTGATGCCACGGTCCTATTCGCAGCGGGTCAGACCAAATTGGGCCAGTACCTCGACGCGGCCGGTATCGACCAGCAAGGCGATCTCTTCGTTGGTAATAACGGCCTCGTTGCCACCTCGAACTCCGTCACCAAATTGACGGGTATTAGCGAACCCTCCATTTACTACACCTCCACCGACAGCAACCTGACGGTCGGCGACATCCGGTTCCGCACGGTCAAGAGCAATAACGTTGTGACCAAACAACTGTACCTGACCGACTTGACGACCCCGCGGGTGATGCAATTGTCCATTGATATGGGAACCGGTCTGCCGACGACGGACTCCCTCAAGGCCTGGTGCCAGGACGCGAGTATGCTGCGCCCCATGGGCTTGGATGTGACCAGCGCTGGGCACGCCTACCTCGTGGGTCAGAACAATAACCCCACCAGTGGAACCGACAGCGGTGACGTGTGGTTCTGCAGCAACACCGGGGCCGCCCAGCGTCTGGACCAATTGAGCCGACCCAACGGAGTGGCCGTTAGTGCCGCGGGTGACTACCTGTACGTGGTGGACTCCCGACTGAACAACGCGGTCCCTTACGAAGCCAAGGTATGGCAGTATACCCTGAATAAGTCCACCGGTCTGGTGCAAATTGCGGCCGACGGCGCACCGGTCAAGAAGCTCCTGGTCGACTTCGAGTCCCTTAACAAAACGGGCAGCGAGGTGTCCTACGCTATTATCACGGACGTCGGCGGTAACTTCTTCGTGGCCCGCAGCAGCCTTAACCTGGTCCTTAAGTTCTCGGTGGCCGGTAAGCTCCTCCAGACTATCAAGGCCCCCACAACGCAGCTCACCAGCATTGCCCTCGGTGGTACTGACGGCAAGACTCTGTACATGGTCGGCTCCTGTAAAAACGCCGATGCCACCCAAACCGGCTGTACGTACACTTGGATTAACGATGCCGCGGGCACTGCCTGGACTTCCCAGCAGTAAATCGCTGATGGTTACGAATACCTCCATCCTCCCCCCTCAACTCCACCTCCACCCCCCCCCATCCTCCGTCACTATTTTGACAATCCTCTCTTTATCCGTTTTAAGTGAACGAGTGGGTACCTACTCCCCGATTCACCTATTTCGTGGTTACCTTTAACCCCAACGATGACTTGACTTTGGACTATAATATAAGAGCTACTAGTCATTATTTATTATTATACCATTTTTTTATTCCTGTTTTCATTCTTTTTTGAAATAATGTTTTCTGCTGCATCTGATGAGAATTAATACCTTCGTGTGGGGGTGGTTTACACCCCCCTCTCCATTTCCCTTAACGAATTGATATCTGAAGCACATGGACGCCAGTCCGCTGACCTCCAGTGTCTTCCTGTAGCCATAGAAACTTAAATAAACATATATATCCCATATTAATATGAATTATGAGTATGCCTCAATGGAGTGCCCGAAGTATAGGAACTCTCTAAGCTGAAGAAGTCGGACAGCATCCAGTTGCGAAACACTCCCATAGGCCTGTGGTACAATAATACCTGCTGTACCATATTGCCGCTACCAGATATTATTATAGACACCGGTTGGGAGGAAGGGGAAGCTCAGATTCGGCAATTAGACTGAGAGATGGATTATGAGGCCATTGTTTTCCATATCGGCCAATGGTCTACGGTGCCGGTATAAAGCGATACCCGACGTCCTCCCCCCCCCTCAAGTGGATAGTATTGAGTAGAGATAGTCATAGAACCATACAATCATACTCTACACTTTAGGAGCACAAACTATAAATATCCCCCGGATTCACGATTATGCTGGCTAATTGTCCATTCCTTAGGAACAGGAGCATAGCCCTAACATTCCTCCAATTAACACACGCAGCCTATTTTATACACAAGCCCTGTACTGATTATTATGGACCACTGGTGTGGCTCATCTTAGAAAGCTGTGATACACACTTGTTGGACCTGTCCAGAGAAAGGGCATGCGGTCCTACAGCATCCCCTAAACCTCTCAGTATCCTTTTGCTCGATCAATGGCTATATCCGTTAATGGACAGCTTAGTGCAGGTTTTTTTCCGTGAAATTCGGTGGAGGGTTTTGCTAGCTACTTTAATATAATAGTCAACGATACTGACGCGTTCGGATATATGTATAAATATATATATATATTGCCATATTTCCCGCCTTTTCTAATACACCTTGCTATATTCACTGATTACCAGAGAGACGACTACCATACATTTACTATCACTATTTTAGATCCGTATAATTACCCGGGGCGTTTACTTTGGCCCCCATCTACTATTCTATTCAACAGTGAACTCACTCGTATAATATGGTATATCTTCACGGGATTTTTATTACCTCCATCGCATGCCTAAGTGCATGGGGTATTGCAGCTAGCCAACCACCCCGCAATCCAGCAGCAGTACTGCCGTCCATTCCGGAATCTGGCGAGGCCGTCTCACTTGCCCAAACACCGCCAACCATCCTTCTGGACCACCGGACCCTGGCGCAACTCGATAGTGCTTGGTTATCCTGCCAACAAGCCCGGGCCACGCGTAGGAAAATGGTCCAGTCCATGTCCAAACATGCCGACGCCAAGACGGGCACAACCTAATGTTTGATACGACCCATCCCAGTGAGCAGCCGATAAGGTCTAATTGAAAACAGTCTTATAATGCAGTGTCCCTAATAAACAATCGAATACCCTCCCCATTTGGCCGGCGACTTTCTTGGGAATACTTATCAACACCACCTCCACTTTATTTAACTTTTACATTATGTTTCAATCCCCTACACACTAAATCGATAAACAACCCATTCCCCATCGTTAAACTGGCACTCCTGTAATCACGCTATTCCGCTTCACTGGGGTATTCAACCCCTCCCCCCACTCTCTTTCTTAATTGCGATAATTCACCCAGTTGGCCCACTTGGTGTAACCTCATACTACCTATTCAGTCATCCGCCGGTTCCCACCGGCGAATATTGAGCTGTCCGATGAGCAGGAGTAGACTCGGACACATTCCATTGTTGTGGTCATTCGCTGCACAGGTCACAAACCACCTACTTTAACGGTCCAATAGGGATGGAGGTGTAGAGTCGCATGCCACTGCCCCCCCCCCTTCACCTCAGCAGAGCCCTTGGCCGCGCCCATTCTAGTTAATGGGGGACTCCGTCTGTTTCGAATGATCATAGAGGTGATAGTGGTGGTGGTGAGGTTAGGAATTCCCGAGCGTGCCAGTGTGGTCGCAGCGCAAAAACCAATCCGTCACATCCCAGCCTAAAACTACACTATGTTGCCTCCTCCCCCTCAGTCATGCGAGACGCCATGATGTCTGTTGTTGGCCTAATTGTCTAAACTATAGTCCCAATCGATTGTCGATGGGCGAAAAGGAAATATTAAGAAAGCAATAGCGAGGTGAAAATCACTGCATCCTCCAATTTTAATGCAGCGGAGTTCCCAAGTGTCCTCGACCTGGGAAATATCACCTGTATGGCCAACATTACTACACCCCATAGCATTGGGGATTAGCCAGCGTCATTGAAACGTTTTCCATAAGAGTGGGGCAAGGATGAGAGAAGGCATTTTACGGTTACCAACCGGAATTGGACGGAAACCTCGGGTAGTCTTCCCCAGTCGAAGGGTCATCGCGTCGTCGTCACCTAGGGTACGGCATTAAAAGAAAATGCTGAGGGGGCCACTCTTTAATTGGGATATACAGCACTGGTGGTACACTTGGGGTGAGACGATCTATTATTATTTTAGGTAGACAGATAGATAACATCTGCCCCGAAACATTTCCCTAGAAATTACACTACGATTCAAAGGACGATGGTTGTCGATTCTCAACAGCCAATTTAATTTGGCCCCATCGGAAATACAGTAAGACTTGGCCGTCACAATGTTATTGGGTTGTAATAGGGCTTTATTGGTTAAATACGGCAAGTTTGTTGTTGCGATTGATATATATCCCTGTTTCATTTTCCATTACATTTGTCATGTCTGCCACTGAAGGGGAGGACTCGGAATTTAGATTACGCCGTGGTTACGTCACCAACCGCTCCTAATGAAGGGGATGGCTTGGCTTGGCTTATTGGGTATTAGTACCTGATCGTCGCAATGAGGGTGAAATAGCCGCAACCGGCGACGAATTAGTCACCAGAAAAACGCCCAGTTGGGCATGGTGATGGGGGTGATACATTGGGGCAGCCAAACACAGACCACGACTGGCGTATTATTCATTTGGTCGCCTGTATACTACCCATACAACGCTCCTGAAAGAATAAGTAGGAGGGGGTGGATAAGACTATACAGCGGAAGATTCTAGACAGAAGTGCAGGAGGTGGCTGATAAAACCGGGGTGCCAATGCCTGGCGTCGCATTAAGTTGCACACCGCATCTGGCACGAATAGGCGAGCATGCTGCCTCAGGGTCGGTGGGGGACACAAGCCAAGCCAAGGTAGGTTGTTCCATACATGTCATATGTCCGATAAATTGGAAGGGGCGAGGCGAAAAACGCGCACCCCACATAGTCGAGAGACTTCTAGACAGCACGGGGTAGAACAATAGGAAAGGTGGTGCGACACGCGGGGGATTGGCCCGGTGGAATGATGAGGGTATCCACCCACCACGAAGACGAACCGAATAGGCCCAAGCCAAAATGCCAAGGCCGGGCCCACTCACAGTGGGATTTGATAGCGAATGTTCCCATCAAATAGCCACAGTGGATGCCAAGAAATGCAGCCAGTGATCCTTTTGTTCCCGTTGAGTAGAGTAGAGTACAATACGTAAGTAAGCAGTAGTAGTAGCTGAGCGGGCCACCACTATAGCTTGGGCCCAGTTTGCCCCTATTAATTTGCATGGTGGCGAGTAAAAGAGTACCAATGAAAAGGCGTCCCATTGGCTAGGCGGGGCTATTACTTATACTACCACTCCTATTATACTAGGCAGCAATTACTGCCGGTATGGCCGATTGGGAAGGAGAGGGAACGGGAAAGAAACCACCGCCGGGTCGCCTGATTTCCCTTCCCAACCTCGTCCTATTCTCCCGCCGCGGTTAAGGGTTCCCCCCCTTTCAGAGACAATACGTCACCTCCGGGGGTTCCCTATATGCATCATAGATAGAGAGATATATATATATATAAGCCCCGCCCTCCCCCAACTCGCTATTTCTGTATCCCACATCCTTTCCCACACCTCTTTCACTCACTCTTTCTTTCTCTTATAACTTAGTTTCTTTCCTCAGACTCTCCCCGATTTTTATTTAGTACCTCATCTCTTCACTATGAGCTACGGCGGCTACAACCAGGGCTACGGTAATGAGGGCTACGGGAACCAAGGCTACGGCAACCAGGGCTACGGGAACCAAGGCTATGGTAACCAAGGAGGCTACAGCGGTGGTGGCGGTTACCAAAACAACGACCAGGAACTGTCCATCGAAAACGCCATGGCCTTTATCAACAACAACCCCGAACACCAGCGGTTGCTAGAGCAGGCCGAGTCTCAGCAGCACGAAGGCAGCCGCGGTATGGGCGGCGGCGGTATTGACCCCAGCCAGTGCGAAAGCCAGTTCAACCAGCTCAACAATGAGTCCACCGACCGGGGTCTGTTCAGTGACAGCAACACCCCTTTTGCCTGGCAGGCTATTTCCGGCGCGGCCGGCTGGCAGGCCATGAAGGCGTTCCAGAAGCACCAGGAACAATCGGGCCAGCCCATGGAACACTCCTTCATGAAGAAGGCCTTGGCTGCCATTGCCATGAGCCAGGCCGTCCGACTCCTCGGCCGATTCAATGTCACCGACCCCAATAAGCGTGAGGCCGCCACCCGCGAGGCCGCCGCCAACGCCATGCAGCTCTACGACCGGGAGGTCGGCAGCGGAGGTGGTGGTAACGCCCCCAACGAGCCCGGCTACGGCGGCGGCTACCAGAACCAGGGCGGTTATGGTGGCAACAACAACTACAACTCCGGAGGCTACGGCGAAGCCGCCAGCTACCAGGGCGGCGGTGGTGGTGGTTATGGCGGTCCCCAGGGTGGCTACGGTGGTCACCAGGGCGGTTACGGCGGCCCCGGTGGTTTCGGTGGTCCCCAGGGCTACTAAGCCTTAATAATCGGTGCATATAACAACAACCACATCGTCCTTTGGATGTGGCGAGTTTGACTCCTGGGGAACGCCTTGACAGTAATTTGAGCGCAAGTCGCTTCCGCAGCAGATGCGGTCGGCCCAATACTCTCTTATTCTATCTTCCCCGCAGGCTCTAACCCTCCCCATGTATTTTTTTCCGGGGTCGTCCGATTCTTTCAACACCTCTAATGTAGTCCTCGATTATTACTTTGTGAATTCTTTTAAATAAATATAGGTGAAGTCCCACTACCACTGGTTTATTTATATGGCCGTGCGCCAGTATGTAGATGGTCAGAGAGAATGAGTGTATCCTAATAGCGATTGACGTACACCGATCAACTGGGGCGATGGCGAGGAAAATGAAGGGGCACCCACCCAGATGAGTGCTAAATAGCTATGTGATGGTGGGAGTATACTGATAGTGCGGGTGAACATCCCTCAGAGTACACTAGATGAGGTGGGTTATATTGGTGTATCATTATTATCAGGGAACCAGTACATAAGAATGAATATCTATACCCAATCCACTACTTTCATCCGTATAAATTGCTAATGTATATTACAACGATACCAAAACCATGCCTATCCAAGGCTCTACTATGATATGGCAGGTCCCTTATTCCAGACCATTGGCTGGAATACATTCCCACTCTAGCTAATTATGGTTTAGCGCGAGATAAAAGATTTGGCAAGAAGCGTCTGAGTTAGCTCGTTGGGTAGGAAAACGTCGTCATTTACTTGAATCTGAGCGTCCACAACCGACCGCCGAACCCGGAAGGCCAACTGCGCAGAAACACCCCCCGGCTGACTGCGATCCACGTAGACCGTTCGGTAGGCGTCGTAGGTTTGCTGGCATTGACCCACCACCATCTCGACCGGGTCCTCCAGGACCGACTGCAACCGGGCGTAAGCGTTAGGGAAGCGGAGGTGTTCCTGGGCACACAGCACGGGGAGCCCATTATAGTTCTGGCTCTGGAAGTGGGCCAGGGCTTCGTCAAGCAAGGGCGACGAAGAAGCGGAGGAAGAAGAAGACATGGGGAAGAATTCCAAAATCACCATATAAAAGTAATTCTCAATATAGTTGGACCATTCGTAGCCGGCCGGTCCCCCGCCTTGTAGAAGGGTGTCCCTAAAGAGTCGGAGGTTTTCCATATGGCCGGCGTCGGCCAGGGCCACCACGATTTCCATGGCCGCCTGGACACCCACGGAATAGTAGGCCACATTATGTTGGTCAATGGTGGCATTATCCATGTACCGGAAAAGGGCGGTGGGGGGCAGGGAGGGGGACATCACGTCTCCGTTGGTAGCGACTACGACTACTTCTACGCCCGGCCCCACCTCCCCCAGACCCAGCAGATACTGGTGCAAAATTCGGGCCACCACCACCACCCGGCCCCGCAGGGCTAGAAACACGAGGGGAAAGGCCTGGTACTGCTGGTAGGCCGGAAGTTGGTCATAGCGCAGGTAGGCCCAGTCGTGACGTAACTCGCTGAGGGCCTCCCGTAGGCCACCGGATTGGGCTTCGAGGAGCGTCGTGCCCAATTGGAAATCCGCCGGGTCTATATCCGCCGGATCACCAACCAGGCGATTCCCTTGCCAGTCGATGCCCAGGTATTCTAATTGCTGGTATGCTTCGAACAATAACCCGCTGTTGTACTCGTGCAGAAGGGCCGTGCGAATCGCCCGGGGTCGTTGATCAGGTAACAGAGGTTGGTGGATATTTTGCTCCATATTGGCCAGATTGGTATGGCACTAATAATGGATGTGGTGGAAGAGAAGTGAAGAGGGGTGTGTGTGTGTGTGGTTAATAAAACATACTAGGTTTAACCGCCGCTCTTCCCGAGTGTCTCATTCGTAAGGGGGGCGTGGGCAGCCCCTGGTGGACCTTCCCCCTAACACCCTCGGTTTGTGGATAAAGCAGATCTTTGGTAAGGAGCGAGAGAGAAAGTGGGGTGGGGTTTCTTTGGGGTCGGACAGACTATGAATAGTCTGGTGGTTCACTTACAGCAAAAAGCGGCTTAAGTTCGGGCTGATTTTGAACACAGGACCACGCATGTCTATGGGTCATACCGTATTGAAACGAGTCAGGAGCTGAAAGATTTTGGAGCAGTTCCAAAAGGATTTCAACGGGCAATTTTTTAATGAGACAGTCGGACGGGACTAGGGTAGTAGTTGGAGAGGCGATGTCGGTAGAGGTGGTGGTGGAGGTGGAGGTGGGCTGGGGTGCCGCGAGTACGAACTGGTGGGCCAGCATCAGACCTAGGGCGGAAACGGAATACAGCGAGAGTCTCATTTTTGATCTGGCTGGTAAAAGAAATTGAAGCGGGGGCCTGCAAAAACAATCGTTATAAAACTGGTGCGATTTGGCGGGAGGGGGTGAGAGAGGGAGAGAGAGGCGCTTGTCCAGATCAATTTAGATTTCTTTTTAAAAAAATGCTAGGCCAATCCTACCTGTTTATATAAAGGTCTGTGCGTGAACGGCCATCCCCACCCACCGGTATCTTTCCTGACTCCCTACTCCCCCCACACACAGACACGCTCCACAAAGACAGCCAATTTTAGATCTGGGCAACAAATCAAAACAATTGGGTGCATAAACATTGCAAAGGGGGAGCTGCTGGCATCGTTGTGACACCAAGGGAGAAGGAGTGGGAGGAGGGGCTAATGAATGGACGAAATTGATGGGCCTTGGAGCTAATTTGCGCTATGCAAGGATTCACTCGAGACTGTACTGCCACAATAGTTGAACAACGGCACCCTGTTCGTATAATGAAAGTGAAATGGTGGCAGGATGGGAGGTACAGGTGCGCGGACGGATACAGTGTTTCCATTAAACCAACAGTAAGGCCCGCGGCGATTCGCATACAGATCATAGAGAAGGAGAGAGAAAGAGAGAGACGACGGGTAAGGTATGCCACCCCTCCACTAGATAGCTGACATAAGTGTCCGATTGGGTGGTTAGATAGCGGCGTATTAGTGGGGGAGTGGTCTCCCCATTTTGAGGAACGATCAATCATAATGGGCAGTTAGTTGACGTGTCCCACCACCAACAAAATCGTTAGGGGCCAGGCGAAAACAAAAGGTCGATTGGACGATTTTACCCTTGGTAGGTGGACTGGAAACGTCATTGAGCTCACAACTACGTCGGTCGAGGTGTTTCATGAAATGTTTTCGAAAATGACTTCCCGGTGTAAAAATTGGGATCGTTTCCGATAATATACCAACCCAATTCGCATAGGAGAGAGTCCATAAAATCATGGCAGGGGGAGATACTGCGTTCGTAAATTCAAATACACGATTGTCCTGCCCAGCTGCTACTCAGGCACTTCATAATATATAAACATATATCATAATTGGCTGGGGAGGGAGGGGTGTAAAGGGAATTTGTTGTTGCGGAAAGGGGGCGGCTGTTCCGCCCTTAAAAGCCGGCTTTTCAACTGCGAATCAAACCTACTGTACTTCAACTAACGGAAGTTGGGATAATGAAATTAATTTACGTCTGACGCTCCCGCTGCTTTAAAGCAACCCAATTTCCCTGCCTCGGGGCCTGCTTTTTCATAGACTGACTGAACCTGCCATAAGTCTATACAGAACCATTAATTGTTATAGTTGGGGGGGGGGGGGTGTACAAGAGAGAGACTCGGCTCCCATACTCACATCAGACTTATTTTATATCATATATATCGGTGAGGGGTTTGGTGTGCTCATTACTTTTATGGGGTAGTTTCCCATTGCATTATTTATATTCTCTCCCTGGCGAAAGGGCACCGGGCCCAACAATTGGTTTATACTATAGCAGCCTTTAATCGGCCGGTTTGACTCTAACCAAGCCCAGAGATATCAGCCTTAATAAAAACACCCCCTTGGCCCGGGCTGATGTTAACAATGAGTCATAATAATGAAAGTGCCCCCAAAAGGCAGCCTTACAAACACCACAATAAACTATAAACCGGTTCTCCCTCTCATTGTCATCAAACACAAATAATGTAATGAATAGGGAAGGGGGTAGTGATGGACAAATTAGGTCAACCATGGCAACCTCCTAGGTCCATTTTAGTGGCTACATTTTGCAGCGCCTCATTACACAGGCCAAGCCGGTGACCGCCATGACAGTGACAGCGAGCCATCCGTAACCCAGCCAGCGGGTCTGCCGGTCGTGCTGCAGAATGGCCCGGTGGTACGGAGTCCGACTGAACGACACCATGGTATACAGCGGAACCACCCAGCGCGGAAACCATCGGTGGAGATAGCCTTCAATAGTCTTGCGGAGCAGGTAGCGCCGGCTAGTGACCAACGAGCGCATTTCAATGTAGTTGACCATTGCCAAATCACAAATGGCTACCGCATCCCGGTGCCGCACCTCGGTATATTCGGCGAGGGCCTGGGCTAAATCACCATCGCGGTCACAGTCGCCGTCGCCGGTGGTTTTGGCTGGGGGATTGGTCGTAGACGTTGCGGCAGTCCCGGGGTCGGGGGTGGCGGGCAGGGGGTAACCCACCACATCGTGTTGGTCCAGAATGCTAAAGAGCACCTCCACATCCTCAAATCCACAGTTCATGCCCTGGCCGTAAAAAGGCACCATGCTGTGGGCCGCATCGCCGATAATGACCATTTTGTCCTCGTAGTGGTAGGGGTGGCACTTCACAGACATCAGGGACCCCCGGGGATTGGTAAAAAAATCCACGCACAACCGGTCCCGGCCCATGAGCGGGAGGGCGTCCGGGAAGAAGGTCTCAAAAAAGGCCACAAGTTCAGCCTCGGTGGTAATTTCCTCGAATTTCTCGTACGGCATAAATAAGGTGCAGGTGAAGGATTGGTCCAGATTGGGCAGCGCAATCATCATAAATGTATGCCGAGGCCAGATGTGGAGGTGGTTGCGGTTCATGCGAAAGTCGGTGGAGCCATCTTCATTTTCGAGTGGGGGGATGGTGAGTTCGCGGTAACCGTGTGTGATGTACTCCTGTGTATAATCCATTCTGGTGGAATATGTTATGGTTTGGGGAATAATTGCATACTATTACTAGAATATTAATAATGGCACAGGTGTGTGTGTGTGTGTTCGAGAAATAATGAGAGCGGATAAATAAAGGCCGGGTAGTATACATATGGAAGTTGATCAGAATATTGAAACCAGCGGGTTTACCTTGTTCGGCGCATCAGCTGGCGGCGACAAGTGGAGTAGCTGCCGTCAGCACCCACGATCAAATCAGCCTGTACCGTTAAATGTTCCCCAGTAGACCTACACGGGGTGCCATTCGCGTGTTTCCGGAAGGATGCAGGAAATATAGATTAGTGAATGCCCTGACGGGAACCATTTGGTGCGTTTTAGCAAGAACCCTCTAGTTATTGGTTTATATCCAGCATCGGGAGGGGGTAACATCCTGTAAAGTAAAACTACAAAACCGAGGAGCTCTCTAGACCGTATTATGTATGGCAACAGGAATTAGATGGAGCGTGGACATTTCCCAAATTTACCCGGTATTCAACTTTTAGGCATCTATAAACTAAGCACTTACTTGTTCATGAATGTGGCCTCACGGCGGTCCAGGTCGCACGTTTGTAATGCGTGATTAAAGTGAATACGCACATTCCCGAATGCCTCGACACTATCCAGAAGTTTTATGTTGAGACCGGCTCGGTCGACCGAGTTAATACACTAGTGGGGGATACGATGCATGGGATAGTAAGGTGATATAATTTCGGAGAAAGTCGAAATACAAGAAATAGCCGAAGGGTTTAATGCATTATTGATGAAGTATTATAGAATTAGGGAGCGTAGTCAGAGTCCCCTTAAGGGAGTAATGCTTCCAAGCCCCACACACTCGCATGGGCAGTGGTATTTTCTGCATAATTTAACAGTGCCCCAGTAAATATGCAGTGACCTGCCGGATGGCTTCCATAAACACACGTATATTTCTGAGGTGGAGGATAATGCTTGAATTCTCCAACGAACCTAAATAATTTGATGGGGTATCAGCAGGTAAATTCTCATATGACCCCATGCTAATCATTCCAAGTCGTATATATATATATATGTGTGTGGATGTGGATGTGTAATACTTGACACAGCCTATAGGGGGTTGATAAATAACTAATAGATATTTTACTTACATAGCCAAAGACACTGTACACCTGGCTAGTTTGCTGCCCGGCCAGATCGTGGATCATGCGTCCTCTCATTGGAATAGCCAGGTCCATAATTTCCGCATCGAGGCCCAGTCCAGTCTGGTGAAGCGCCGACAGCCCGCGCACGGAGAGGGCCAAGTTAATCGACCGCTGGGACTGGGCCGGGTTAGCAGTGGCAGTAGTAGTAGTAGCGGGCCGCCGCATATCGGGGCGGGCCTCGTACAGGTCCACCCACCACCCGCGCTGGGCAAAGTAAATGGCGGCGAGGGAGCCAACGGGACCGGCGCCTACGATACAGACTCGACGGGGGCCCGGAACGGCTTCGACGGACGAGGGGGGGTCGGGCGACATGGGGGGGCCACTGGCAGTCGGAGGAATGGGGGGTGGCGGGTACAGCACGCGTGTTTAGGGTCCCCTAACAAAATGAGCGAAGGGCAATGTAGGGCTATAGTCTTTGAGTGCGGAGGGGGGAATGCGAAGAAGAACACAGGGGTTAAGTTTAGTGCGAAACCAAGCTCATGGGAGCAAGACCGGGAGGGAGAAGGAAAAAGGGAATGAGAGAGGTACTAAGGGGAGACACTCCTCGCTATGCTAACCAATACGAGAGGGTGGGGAGAAAAAATGCGGAAGAGATAATATACAGGCGCCAAGGATGGTTGGGGTGGTGGTAGGTTATATAAATGCGCGATCCTTGCGATAAGTGGAGGAGTTGGGTGTCCTTTTCCCCGCCTTTCCTAGGCGGATAATTTTTACTTGCCGAATAAAATCGTATAGGTCGGTTCCGCTCCCCCAGAACTTCCTAGTCCCTTGCAGGCCACTCACGGGCAGAGAAGGTCTGCCTGTCCAGTGCCACCAGAGGTAGTTCCTAGGGAGGCTGAAGTAGCCCTTCTTTATCTTCCTCATCTATCTCCGATAAAATTAGAACAATCTAATCATTGGGAAGCATGCCATACCCCTCGAGTTCGACTTCGGCTTCCGTCTCGGTGTATATGCTCTAGCCCAGAAATGCGGCAAAATACTTTCCAGCCGCAGGGCGGCGATGACCCGAATCCACCAAAAGCCTCCCGCAAAGTTGACACAGTAAATTCTACACCCGGCACGTATTGCATGTGAAATCTGGTAGAGTCGCTGGAGTCCGATCGGGCAGGATATATCCCCTAAATCAGCCAGAGCGAACCACCAAGTATCTATAGCCTAAATAAAAAAGGTAGAGGGGAAGGGGGTACCTATGTATATTTATATAATTATATATAAACCATTCTGCACCCTCGGAAGGGAGCAATTTTACACGCGAACGGGTGATGGCGTATCACAGAATAATAAACTAGGATCGGTAAATATAAACCCTTCCTGAAGAGAAAAAAAAGGGGGACAGGGTAGGTTGGGACGATAACTTAATAGGCTAGGGTTGGAAAGCTGCACTGCCCGATTTTGTTTGGACTGAACGCAAAAAAATATATAGAGGAAGGATCGAGACTGAGAGAGAAATGGAAAACAGGGCGAAGCACAGCGTCGTGGATATGTAAGAATAGGATAGGATAGGATAGGGTAGGGTCGGGTCGGGAGAAGGTAACAGATATGGACGGGGGGTCCTATTTACTCGATATTGTTGTCTTCGTCGTCGGCCATCGTATCACCGTACTCGAACATACCGTAATGGCACCGCTTAGCCTCTTCCAAGCACCGTAATAAATGCGCCAACTGATTAGGGTTCCGTTTGCCTATTGGGTCTTGCTTGTTAACCAGAGCCAGACCGGCACGCACCAGATCAGCGTTGATGCTGGCCTCGAGACTATCCGACACGACGGGGTCGTACAGAGTGACCTGCAGGACCACCGGGGGGGCGGGGGTGGGGAAAACGGCCGCG
>JANBQC010000007.1:61768-154757 GCA_027576995.1 Dimargaris cristalligena
CCGCCCCCTACTCACGTGACCTCCCGCCCCCTACTAGCGAGCCCGCCCCCTACTAGCGAGCCCGCCCCCAACAAGCGAGCCCCCCCCCCCCCCCCCCCGGGGGCCGGGGGGGGCCGGGGGGGGGGGGGGGGTGGGCAAAACGGCCGCGGTTCCGTTGCTGGATGGGGCCGCCTGGCTCTTGCCGGCCGAGGGTAATTTCGTACGACCTTCAATGATGGCCACCAACTGGCGGTTCTCGATCATACTCCGTAGGCGCTCGTAGGCGTCCATGCCGTATTCCTGGTCCTTCGGAATGGCCTTGAGGCAGGCCAGCGAAGCCACATGGGCCTGGGCGGAGAGCTTGGCGAATGCCGCGGGGAGGGGTCGCAACCGGTTGAAGGGCAGGGCCTCGGAGTTACCGTAGTCAATGTAAAACACCTGGGCCACGTTATTCTGGATCTGGTCGATCCGGGCGCGGTACCACTGGTTGTCTATCGTAAACTGGGCGCAGCAGATGTCGCCCACCTTGGGCTGGAAGCCCGACGCAGTGGCACTCATGATGGCCGCGGGGGTTTGGTGGTAGACGGAAGCCTCAGCCATGAGGTTTTCGAGTCCTGGGATGGCATCCTTCACGAACTGGAGGTAGAATTTATTGCCGTCGATGATTTCCGACACGACCACGTCCACGTACTCGGGCGCAAACGACGCGGGTTCCTCCACCAGCTCCGGTCCGTTGGTCGAGGTCTCGCGTACCTGTTTGGCGGGCTCGACGTGCTCTTCTTCCTCTCCCTCATAGTCTTCCCATTGACCGCGGCGGGCCGCCTGGGCGTTCCGCTCCGCTGTGAACAGCTGGGTAGAGTAGGGGCTTTGATTTGCGCTGTATTCGTGAATCGAGGCTAGACCGGCCTCGAGGAGAGTCAACGAGAAGTTCTCATTGTGGTTAAGCCATAATGTCCCAATGAAACCACCCGTCTTATCGATGGCCTCAAACTCCACTTCGACATCACGCTGCATACACTTTTCCAACGCCAGGTCCATCGCTTCGTCACCAAAAGGCTCAGAAGGGTCGGACATGGTGCGACCCACCCGGGGTACCCGTACCCCGGACAGGACGAGCGTGACCTTGGCCCGCTCTTTGGGCAAGTAGGCTTTGAAGCGGCCCCCGTTGGCAACGTGCTCAATGACGGCATGGACTCTGCCGCTCCGCTGGAGTGAAGGGAGGAACTGGCGGGCCCGACTGTGGGTCTCGGAGGCGTCGGTAACCCGGGGGGCGGTGGATTTCTTGCCACTGTGAATGCCCTTGCGTTCAGCGATAGCGTTATTTTCTACGGCCAAAAGTTGATCATAATGGGAGGAGCGGTCGTTGTCGTCCTTGCGGTGGCGAACCACTCCGGCCAGACCTAGTGCTACCAGCTGCTCGCCCACGTCAACGTGGTTTAAGGTCACAGTGGCGCACTGCCGGGCTTCAAACTCATCGGTAGCGGGACGAACAAAATCAATAATCACATCAACCTGATGCGAGGGACGGGCAGTACGGATTAGGGGGTGGCGGATACATGCATAGTCACGGATGAGTACGGCAGAATGAGATACGGCAAATGCCTGACGATGGATCGATAGTCGGATTGATTGCATGCATATATTTATATATGGATATAAATAAATATCTAGAGAGGGAAAGTAAGTGTGTGTGTGTGTAAACCTACCTGTTTACCAATTAACTTTTTACGCAAATATTCCTTAGCCTCCAAATGATACCCAGCCTCGTTGGCGTCTTTAAGTTTGGGGGGTCGGAGACTAGCGAGCTGAATTTTCAATTCCTCGTCGTCGTCCACCCTGCGAATGTGCAGACCGTCAGCACTGGCGATCTTGACTACGGTGGCGCGGAAATGTTTCGAGGGGCGATCTGTTTCAGTTTTGGGCACATAGTTCTTCCAGAGTCGGAGACAGTTCTTCTGGGCGTACCGTTCGGCGGCCTGCAGTTTAGCAGGGCCCCCGGTGACCATGGATAGACTCCAATCGACGCACTTGGCCATGCCGCTGCTGACCAGGAGCTCGGCAATGTTACCGGCGGGATGAATGACGGAACCGACGAAGTTCTGGTTCGTACCGGCCAGTCCTTCCAAAATAACCCGAACGTCGCGTTGGAGCAACCGGCATTCGACAAAGAACTTCGCCTCTTCACCAAAAGGCTCCACTAGATCGTCCATACCCGGTATACCCTTGCGGACAATCGGACACTTAATACCAGAAAGAAACAAAACAACGGACTGGAACTCGCGGGGCTGGTCCTTATTCGGCAAATAAACGAGCAGACGGAATGTCGATCCTTCGCGCACTTGTTCGATGATAGCGTCTAGCGACTTGCCCCGGTACTTGGCCAAAAACGCATGTGGGTCACCGTGAAAGGAAGTAGGACGGGGCAAAGTAGCCAGTGGCGAGCGACCGGGGTCAGCCCAAATACCACGGTGCTGGGCCTGGGCCTGGGCCTCTAGGCGAAGCAGTTCCCGGGCGTCCTCGCCCTGGCCGGGCTTACGGGCCTCGTCCCGCACCCGACACCAACCTTCCTGAATACACTGGGTGGCTACATCGACGGGCGTGCCGGCGACGTACAACGTGCCGAACTCTAGACCGCTTTGCTGGGCGGTATGGTTGACGCGGAATAGCACTTCTTTCCCTACGACGAGGGTGCGGAGAAAGTTACGGGACTCAAAGGCAAAGGGCTCATCAGAAGTGTCTTTCTTGACGCTCCCCAGCCGGGGGGCGGCGGCATAACTCAGATTCAGTTGGCGTTCTGCTGGTGGGCCATTATTTGGTCGGCCACGAAGAATCACGGTGTCACCCGATAGTACTGATTTAACGACGGCTTTCTGTAACGAAGAAGACATGGCAAGTAAACGGGGACTGGACAACACGCGCGCACAAAGTAGGGCCTGGAGTCGAGAGAGAGAGAAGGGGAATACCAAAAACGATAGACAGAGGGAAAGTCGCAAAATGAAACAAAGTCGAATTGCGCAGCGGGTGAAAAAAAGGGGGGAGGAGTTCAGAGTAGTTGCGAAAGGAAGAAAGTGGGATGAAGAAGGTCAGTTAACTACAAGTAAAAATCTCTAACCTTGGTCAGAGCATTCAAGACTTGCCGCTCACCAGTCCATAGATAGAGTGGGCCAAACAAGAAGAGGGGAGATCTTGCAATGAACGAGTTGCTGTCGGTGCACAAGGTTCACGAAACACAAGTTACTCACGCTTTTCAGATGGTTGGCCTTGGGCAAGTATCGTACAGTATAATCTAGCCAATTTTCCTTGGGGCAAATACGGCAAAGGAAACGGAAGGTGCTATCTTCCGGCCATGTAATGAAGCTTGGGCCCAGCAATACTAACCGCCTTTGTTAAGCCGCAACTAAGCCAAACATCTGACCAAAGGCGGAGTTTAGCCGTCCTGCCCTATTCCCCGTCCTTTGCAGAACTTCAAAGGGACCCCTCGACTCGTAAAAATAGCCCTCCACCAGGGGAAATACAGCGAGTCCCGAAAAAGGGCCGTCTTGGACTTCAGCCAGGGTTTGGCGGGGGTCGCGTGAAAAACGGTCGAATGTCCGTTATCTGTTTTACAAAGGCAGCATTGGGCGGCGGGGCCCACGCACACATCTCTAGCATCCTAGATGGCCACTCGCCATTGGCCAACTGAGGGCCTCCACCACTGACGATCGACGTGGTTAAGCTGCCCTGCCATACTTACCGCCCGGCATTTGGGATTGGATATTTAGTGTATGGGCTTTATAGTTTACATCATTGGTTACACAAGGTGGTGCCGGGCCGCTTAGTTTGTAATCGGCATCTCCGTCAGAAAATGCCCCAAGGGTTATATTTAATGATGCCCGGCCCCTAAACCCCGTAGTCAATGCCGCTTGCCCGTCAGTGAACGAGCAGGAGGGGTGCAATTATAATCAGGGTTCCCCGCCATTCCAATGAACCCCTTATCTCAAGTATCCCTGTCTCACGTTGCCCCTATTAATAAATTGCATTAAGGACTGCTTGGAATGCGGTCGCTCTAGTGTAAGTGGGACAGCCCTATTATTCTGGATTTTCCTACGGGGCTCAGCAAGTCGCATCGCATCCTCCTTTACCAGCAACCCTTTTAGATACGAACCCACACCACCACCTGGCTTCGGGCCAAGCCCACGTACCCTTTAACTCTATTTATCAACTCGGGCCACTGAGCCTGTGTGAAGAGACTCCTGGTGCTACCCAGGAGCGTGCTGGCAATACTGATCCAATATAACTACTAAAAGCGCCCATTTGAAACCACCGGCCTATTATTACCTTCCTGGTCTAAGGTGCCACGTCTATTGCTCCACCGCTGTTCTCTCCTAACCGCGATACTTCGAACTTCAATGAGGGTATTTGCCGTGGTTCATCAATGCTGCCGACAGCGTCGTCGCTTCCGCCCGGGTCATTTCCGCTCCTTTGTTTATCTGCCCTCTATTGCCGTATTTATACAATTTTTAGCGGTGATTGACGAAAACGGTCCGTCGTACAGTAGGATATCCCCCTCCCCATATATATATATATATATATCTTACGATTAGATATTGACCCGGCCGATTAACCCCATGGCCGACACAACCCCGTTTGAGCCCTCCCTGGGCCCGGCTGCCCAGGGCGTTTCCAGTTCCCCCCGTTCCAAATTTCCTCGACCTAAGCCCATCCTATTACCTGTTGCACCGTCCCCGGCCCACATGGGTTCCACATCGGCCATGTCACTCGAGCTCCTACCCAGTCCGGTCTCATTGTTGAACACACCTGCCGTCACTCCCCGCAAGCGCCCCGCTCATTACACGTATGGGGACAGGTAAGCCTCCAGCAGCGCTCAATCGAACCCCCCCCCCTTCTCCCTGATTTCCTGCTACATTCGCCAATCTACACATCGTAGACAACACCCCCTCCTAAGCTAACTCCACCCCTCGGTACTTACAATGAACCGTTTCCTACCGCTAGATTTATTCCGTCCCGGACCGGTCGCAATCTGCAGGCGGAATTCGCACTGTCTTGTGAAACACCTGCGTTCAAGCGCCTACGCACTGAATGTAATTCCATGGATGAAGATGTCAGTAAGTGTAATCATGGCTGGATAAAATAGGGCAGTGTGCGTGGGGGCCGCCCTAACCAACTCTGCATGTACAATTCCCTAGTAGGTATACCTGGTCTTCAAGAAACGTGTCTAATGATAGCCGGATTGTATGTCACCTCCTCACCAATCGGCCAATTCCGTATCAACTTGTTTGTACACCATTACCTGCACCACCCTAATAGAAATGGCCAATTTAAAATACCAGTCCGTGCTCCAACATGAGTTAGTTGGTAGCATGGGTCCGGACGACTCCCCCACTTCGTCCGCCAATGCCCATTCTCCCTGGTCAAAGGTGGAAAGTCCCAGCCGAGCCCCGTCTCTCCTTAATTTTCGATCGACCCCCCAAACCC
The DNA here is from genome assembly GCA_027576995.1 of Dimargaris cristalligena. NCBI lineage: Eukaryota > Fungi > Kickxellomycota > Dimargaritomycetes > Dimargaritales > Dimargaritaceae > Dimargaris > Dimargaris cristalligena. Next base: position 67,223 of record JANBQC010000007.1, read on the forward strand.
CGACCAGGCCCCGACTTACGGCCCACCAGTCCCCCTACCACCCCATTTACAGCGGCAGTCCAATCAGCCAGCGCAGTCACGCCATGCTGTGCCCACCCTTTGACCCCCGGCTCCAGCGGAATCGCCTTATTGACCGACATCCCTACAAAATCCTGGATGCCCCAAACATTCTAGACGATTTCTACCTCCACTTGTTGGACTGGTCGGTCCGGGATGTGATTGCCGTGGCATTAGGACTAGAAGTTTACCTTTGGAACGCCCGCACCGAGCACATTAGTTTACTAGGCGGGTTGGTCGAAACGGGCGTACCCGTAACCGCTGTGGGCTGGAGCGGTGACGGCGATACCCTCGTGGTAGGAAAGTCCCAGGGCAAACTGGCCGTTTGGAATTACGCCACCGGTCAAAAGACCCAGGAGGAGGACCTAAGTTCCGCGCACCAGGACCGGGTAGGTGTGGTGACATTCCACCAGCCCCACGGGTACTTGACGGGTTGTCGCGACCATATCATCCGGGAATTCGACCTTCGGGTGGGCCCACGTGCGGTCCGGCAGTACCGGGCCCATGAACAAGAGGTCTGTGGGTTGGCGGTCGCGGCCCGGGGACGTTCCGGAGGGGGCGACCCGCATCTCCCCCTTTTCGCCAGTGGGGGCAACGAAAATTGCGTGATGGTGTGGGATCAGCGACAACAGCGCCAGCCCTTGTGGTGTTGGAATGACCACAAGGCAGCCATCCGTGCCCTGGCTTGGAGCCCCCATGAGCGGCATATCCTGGCTAGCGGCGGTGGTACGGCTGATCAGACGATCCGAATCCGCAACGCTAAGACGGGGACAACGGGCCAGGTGATTGAAACCGGCTCTCAGGTAAGGCATCCGAACCGTAGTAGTTTTCCCGACTTTTGTCTTTAGAACAGGGAGTGCGGAAAATATTTGACTGCCTTAAGATTCTGTTAATGTGGTATCCCCAATAGACCCTTGAACTCTAGCATTTTTGGGTTAATATTAGTCTCCCCGCGCTATTTTATATGATTAATGATGTGGCCGGTGTAGGTTTGTAATGTGATTTGGTCGCACACATCGTCCGAACTGGTGAGCGCACACGGCTACTCGCAGCACCACATTGCCCTTTGGAGCTACCCCGACTTCAAGAAGATTGCCACTCTAACCGGTCATCGCACCCGGGTCCTTAATTCGGCCCTTTCCCCTGACGGCGAGAACCTTGTGACGGCGGCGGCTGACGAAACACTCCGCTTCTGGAAGGTATTTAAACCTCCATCACGACCCTCGGCCAATGTGGCACTCATCCATCAACTTCGGGCCCTCCGGTGACCAGCTGAGAGGGAGCGCGATACTACAGAGCCTCATTATTTTGGGGGATTTTGATGTTAATGAGGCGGTAGCCATGTCGATAATAATAAAATGATGGTTAGATTAGCCTATAAGCAATTATCAGTCCAGGGCTAAATTGTAGGTGGGAAGCCTGAGTGGCCCATATTCGAGGGTCGCAAACGCTATTAGACGGACAATAGCGAGGGTAGATTCAGTATCTACGGCTACCAGCTATTTGTGAAAAAGATATTAGTCGAGAATTCATAATAAATGGATAGGAAATCATTGGCAGTGGGCCAGGGTCAGAGCGGATGGGACCATCCTATGATACGACACTCACCAGCTTACCATAATGACAGGACCCAATTACGCCATTCAAATAGATCTAAGTCCCTTATAACCACCCCGATTCCTACTAATAGGCAGATATATTTATTACCAAGACGCAAAATACCCAAAACTCGAAGGCGGAATGAAACCCACTCCTCCGAATCCCATGGATTTGTGAACGACAATGGGCAAAGCCAATAATAAGTAGGGGCTACGAAGCTATTTTGGTTGGCGACACATACGTAGCATTTAAAACGGCCTGGTTGGCATAAAATATTCATCAGCAGGGCTAGTCCTGAAGGTGGTGGACACTTCCGCCCCGACAAGAGGCCATCGGACCGAGCTATTCGATCGGAATCTGTGGGACAGAATCGACTTAATAGGACGTATGGAGGGTACTGTCAATAGGGGGTAGAGGACCACGCTGAGCTTCCACGCGTCTGGTCGATATGGGCGGGAGGTTATTCGGGTTGAAGTACTGGGGCACTGGAGTAGGTGTGGCAGTGAAGGCGGGCATGGCGGTCTGGGGGGACGTGGCGGGGGTAGGTTGGCTTAACCCAAGGCTAGCGGTAGAAGAAATATTAGGGCTTGTCGAATTCGGGCGGAATCGATCCAGGGGGTAAGGCGAAAAACACTGAGCCCGAGCATGGCCCAGCACTGGACGACTGGGGCCGTGGAGAGCACCAACGAAAAAGCGAGAATGTTCGACAACGGCCAGAGGGGGAACCATTATCATTCGACGGGCGTAGTTGGAAATTGGGTGCACCACAGACATGGGGGGTACATATCCGCTGTGGACGCCCCCATGGGTGGCTACGGCGTACGGCAGGCTGGGCGACACGGGTGTGAAGGGGGAATAGGTGGTAGCCCTAGGCACGCTTACCTGGTTGAGACCGCTGCTGATCCAATTATCCATGCGCGGGCATGTCATCATTGTATCAGCGGGCTGTTGTTTAATCGCGGAAGCATCCCAGGGATACTCCAGGGGCACCGAAACCAGCTGCCATACAGTCTCTCGCACGGTAACACGGGGACTACCCTCGATAATTTTTGCTGCTAATTGTAAATTCTCTTCGTGGAGCCGTGTAGGATCATGAAAGCATTGAAGTGGGCCCAGGTCGTTTACGGGCATCCCGTGCGGATGAGCGTCAGGATAAGTGGGATCAGACGACTGGAATGCGCTATTCGTGGCTCCGGCGAAGGTAGACATAATAGTGGGAAAGAGGGGACCGGCTCACTCGATGGGATTGCTAATAATGGCTTACAGGAAATGTCCCCAGTGTTAAGAATGGAAATTAGATGCGATTAAAGGTTTGTTATGGGGAAACTGGACTTAGTCAGTAGGGCTGAAGGAATAATCCGGGGGTGGCGACCAAGGGAGTAGTGGCCGGTGAGTAATTTATAAGTCATTTGGTCAACTAACAACCGGGCTGCCCTCAAACCCTATGGCTATCCCATTAACCATAACGTTGACGGGACCGCTGGTCCAGCGGTACCATCAGCTCACTAGAAATCTTGTATCTCCCCGTGTCTGGTCTGCTATAAAAGGTGGTCTAAATCAACGAAGTCCTCTCTAATCTCTCATGCCCGCCCCCCTGGCCTTCCGCACGTCGTTGTAACCCCCACCAAGACCAGCTCTATCACTATCCTCTCGAAAGTGCCTTTGTGCTCATCAGCCCCACAGTGACTCGCGGTTTAGATAGTTTGGAAAACTCAGCCGGTCACCCTCGTCCGGGTTTTTTTTGGCATCCTCCTGTTCCGCATGCCGCCCCAAGAACCACCAGGTAGTAGCTGCGGATTGCGTTATTCCAGTACCTCCGCTCAACAACTAAACATTTCGCATTCATGATGTCAGAAGCTCTAAGCGTACCTGCAATTGCCAGACTTGTCCTGAAGCATTGCCCTATATTGCCGCGGGTTTAAAATATTCTAGATTATGCTTGGATGGCATCAGCTTATTTCAAACAGCCTCTCATTGAACACCACTTTTCTCAGGCTGATATTGACCCCATCGTTTCCAATTGCTGGGAAAATAGACAGGTATATAATCCAGCCTTGATTGACCTCCGATATAATATTTAGCGATTTGATAAATAAAATAAATCCACGCCCAGCTCTTCCGATCCAAATAATAATAAGTAAGGGGATAAACCCCCTTTATTAATAGGTCTTAATTTATATGTCCCGGATTTTTGAACTGGCCTTTCTGCGTTTGAACACCAACAACATAATTGTTGGTTGCGAAACACAATCCCCATTTTATATCAAGAGGCCTATTTTGTGGCAATTGTCAGCCCATGTTTCCACCTCGTGTTCCAGTTGGGTAAACCTAAGTCAGGCTCATCAATCCTAAATAGGCTTACCACATAGCACATACCCGAACTATCGGAAACTTGCAGGTAATCTCGCTTTCCTGTTGTGCGACATCTCGACCCACAAGTAGACAGCATATCTAAAAAGCACCTCGCATACGTATTGGATTGTTTGCCCAGCAGTGGATGGCGTACAGCCTTGCAGCCATTCCTCTCATCGACTCTGCAGCCATGCATCCGAAGGCAAATTGAACACAACGGACCTGGCCAGCCTGCAGACCATCGTTGGGGCTAGGAGTGCTCCCAGATTGGAGATATGGATGGTGTAATAAATGGGGTTGTCAGGGTAGCAGGGGTCGCCATATGGATTAAGTGCTCGTGCGCATTCTAATCCGAGTGCGGATAGTGAATTAGCCGTGTACGCTAAATATATAACATTCAGTGTACTCCAATGCGCCCAAAATGAGCATATTCCCCAGGTCTTGTCACGTATCCATGGTCACTTAAAATGGTGGTGGATGAATGGTGTCACTTTGCCATTGCTCACTTGGAAAAGACAAGGTATACCATACTTTGTGGGGCTAGTTAGTTATTATCACCTTTAGCAAAGTGTCTCGTACAATGCGACTGGACTGAACCAGTCGAGTCACCATCGGTTGTACCTTACCATATGTCAAGTACGCAGCCACTGTCTGATTCATTATGGATGGGCATGGTGTTAAATGTTTAATATATAAGGCGCTGCTTTCTAATGTAAGCTGGTTACCGCCATCATATGCGAATATCAAATATAGTCCAAGCGCTGGTTTGTTCGGATTCTATTTACAATAACGTTTTTTTATATATAATCGGACTATCGGAAAGAATCAGCAATGTCAGGACATTTAATCGTTGAATCGGATATAAAGTAGTGCTATAACTAAATATGCAGAGTGACGACACAGATGACTATCCAATCCACGGGTATTGTATAAGCCGGTGTAACAGGCATTTGGTATGTCTAGGCATATAGTACCCCCCCCCCCTAATACATAGTACAAAAAAACTGTTTTATCTAATTCAGTAAGTAATTTTAAAGCAAATGATCCTAAAATAACCAACTTATAATGAGAATAATAATATGAGATAATTAAAATAGTCCAATAGCTGATTCAAACATGTAAATAGGCCCCTCATAAATAGCTACAAGGTTTTGAAATAAATTGTTCTAGACAAGAAAGAGTACATTTTCTTTCAAAAACTACTCCCTGCTGATTTTTTTATTGTGTATTGCCCATTGTTGCCAACATCAATAAGAGTACAGGTATCTAACCCCCACACCCTGAATGGCCCTGCTGGGCTCTTATACGCACACTAACCCTCACTAACCCGTGCTACGGACAGATACTACCCACCTATTGATGGATATTTCATTATGCAGAGCATGCGACCGAATTTGACATTTTTGGACCCGGGACATATTTACCAAAAAAAACTCTTAGGTAATTGTAGAATTACTAGGGTTATTCTAGTATAATTAAAAATCTACGTTATAGGTGAACCCCAATAAAAAGTAGATTTATAGTGTTGTGTGCCAATCGGAGTCAAATGAGGTAAAGTATAAACGGGTTATTAAATAGTGATAATATAAAGAAACCACCCAGAACTATGGGGAGGCGGGGGCTGTTGGTGTTGAAACCAGCCAATGAGGGCAAATCTTTATACTCTATTAGTTGTTACATTAACCCTTTTATTGGATGGGTGGGCAATTGCAGTTTGATGGGTAACTAATGCCTGGGGGGGGTACTAAATGGCGGGGGGTACCGTGTGTCTGATACACCGGCACTGTAAATTACCTTCATCCACTCAAACTGCAGCCATATGTGGACCCGGCTAAATTTTCACATCACGTATTCATAGTGAAACAGCCAGGTTGGGCCATGGCTATTGGCAAGTGCCAAGGTGCTTGAACTGACATGCATGAGGTTTTTTTAGGCCAAAAAGTAGACCAAGAGGATATGGCTGGTGGACTGTCAACTAAACAGAAAATGGCCTAAGTGACGAAATAGATAGGGTGGTGAGAAACAGGTGGCATAAGGGATGATATCCCTAGGGAATATGGTGGATTTTAGCAACCTTGAAAGATGTTTGATACACTGAATGCATGGCAGCAAACCAAGGCATACAAACCAGATACTTGTTTTTAAATGGCATAGGCCAATATATAATACACCTTGTTAAGAAGATGTAATGGGCAAGCCATTTAGATCAATATTTTGCCATGTCAGGGAAATAAAATCAACTGCCACTACTAAGCCATCTATACAGCAGGATATATGGCTATTGTGTTTCAGTCATCAACACAGCAGCCACTTCTGGTGGAAGGTATTTGGGAGAGGTTCAACCAGGCTGTGTAATAAATAATACATTGGTTGAGGCAAATGTCACTGGTTATTCAATCTTCCACCTATTTTCCCATACTCATATCATCTCAGACCTTATGTAGTGCCATCTGGAGGTTGGCACTTAACCCCGGACTATGGACAGCCAGTCCTCATTATTAGAGGGCGGAATATACTGCAATATAGAACAGCAGTATTATTCCCACCATTTTCCCATTAAAATTACCACCTATACTGTGCCATATACAAAAATACAAAATATATTATTTATTCTAATACTTGCAGTTTACATTTAAAAGTCCGCCTTTCTTCCTTGCATTCAAAAGTCTGACTTATTTCCTAGTGGTTCTCTTTTATTCTACCTCATTCCATTCACTAGTTATATTCTGTGTCCTTCCTTTTATACAGTGGCTTCAAAGGCCCACAAAATGGTTGCATAAGTAGCCAGTAAATTCTTGCTCATTTTTAAGATAATCATCTCCAAAGAGTTTTATTTGATTTCATTACATTTTTTCTTTGAATTCTGCTGTAACCTTTTATTGATGCATTTTTTTGACACCACTGTTTCTATTAAAATTTTCAATAAACCTTGCACCCTTACTCATACCCACATCCTCCATTTATTCTACAATGCCTATGCCCTCTGGAAATTCCACAATGACAATACCCAGCTCTGCCCCTGTCTCTTCCAACTCCATGAGCCTCCCATCTTCTGCCACCAGGGAGCTGGCCACTGCAACTTTAGGCCATACTGATAAGGAGACTACTGCCTCCTTGTGAATCCACAAGGCCACCAGCAACAGGCTGGGCATCTCTGGTAGTACACTTTTTTGTAAAGTTGGGAGTAGCTGAGAAGGGAGGTACCCTTATAATACAGCCAGCTAAAGTAAGAATGGCCATTTAGGTTGGCAATAGTAATTTTTATCAATATAATGAGAGTGGATCACTAGCAAGCTGGAATAGCCTAAACCTGTGTGAAAACAGCAGCTAGTAGGTGGCAGGCCTTCATGCCCTGCCAACCATAATGTACCAAAGGAAATACATAGAGGGCACAACCTAGCATCTTAAATTTAGTCTGGTTTAGAAAAGTGGGGGGTATAAGGATAGCAAAAATATTAGTGGTAGGAAGTATCAGACAAGCTATAATACTACAGTTGTTAATTTAAAAACTATGTCAACAATGCTGTAAAGCTGGGGGAGTCAATATCATTGCAGGGTAGTTGCAAAAATATAACTAGAGGTGGAGTATCATAGGAAATGAAGAGGGGTATTGTTGAGCTACTGTTGGACCCCAGTCTAGCACTATTGGACTTGGAGATCCAAATGGGGGGCCATTGCCTTCCTGCTTGTGTGGCTTAAAGCCACTTGGGCTGGCCCCCTACTGGTAGAAGATGAAATGATTACTAAATCAGAGTGAATGGCTCCAGGGATAGGTAGAGTAGCCATATCAGGTCTGTAAAGGTACATAAATGGCCATCCCAGGATAATAAAAATAATGTAAATAAGGGATATATTTTATTACATTGAGTACTTAGTATATTATTGACCTTGGTTATCTGGCTGGCCCCCTTCAAGCTAGCAGGTTATGCCTGCTTTAGGCATTTGCCCACTAGCTATATATAATGATATCCACTTGATAGATTATTACAAGATGGGGAACTCTACCCGCCTGAGTTTCTTAATAGCCAGGGAGAGAGTGTATAAGTGGTTATTGGGATAAACCAGATGCATATGGGCTAATTAAATGGCGGGTCATAATCTGGGGAAATATTAATGTGAAAGGATGACTCTAAGTGTATCATCTAAGAGGAGCAGCGGCACCGGAAGTGCCCCTTCAGATTAATGAAGAAACCCATTAAAGATGGCCTTTGGGTGTCAGCTAGGAAGGTAGGTAAATGATACTCTTGGTACTGGGTGCTATATTATGACCAGGTCTAATTGGACATCCCGCTATGTATTTAACGAATAATTACGACAGGTGGTTGAGAGGGGGGGATACTATAAGGTCATCACTATAACAGCACTGCACTGCTGGCACAGCAACGTCTGACCAGTAATATACAATCACATCCTCATGTGTGTTACTTCCTAAACTTAGTTAAACTTTGACATTTATATTTTTTGTATGACAATTGACGCATTTACTTACCCACCATGCCCGCTCTCAACATATGGTAAGTCCGACCGAAGCCCGATTCCCGCTTTGCGAAACCCTCAGGATTCCGTGACCTGCCCGCGTCCTAACATCGGCCTCCCCCGCCTCCGCATCCCGCGGGCTTAAACTACGCACCCCTCGCATGCACGGGCCTTTATAACTTGACCCTCCTATAGCCACTAACGCCCATTTCACAGCCCGTGCCAATGGGCCACTCCCTTATTCCGCTACCCCAGTCTTGCGTCAGACTTTTTTTATCCCAACACCGGTGGGGTCGAAGCCCATCTGTATAGCCTGTCCCAATGCCTCCTCCGGCGAGGACATAAAGTAAGTAACTAGAAGAATACCTTGGTCAAAAGTATAGAGTGCCTTCATATGGCCATTTCTATTACCATAGTCTCTGGGCCTTGGACCTCCCGAATCGCTACGCCACCTGCTAATCACCTGTTTATTTGGAAAAATAACCACCACCGCCCCCTCATTCCACCGGTGGATTAGGTCATCATTATTACCCACGCCTACGGGAAGCGCACCGGAGTTCGGTATCTATCGGACGGATTGAAGGTCTACTACATCCCGGGACTAGTCATCTACAACCAAGCTACACTGCCCACCGTGTTCGGCAACTTCCCCATTTTCCGCTACATTTTTATCCGCGAACAAATCCAGGTGATACACGGCCACGGCTCCTTATCGCCCTTCTGCCACGAAGCCATCCTCCACGCCCGCACCATGGGACTCAAGGCCTGCTTTACGGACCACAGTTTATTCGGCTTTGCCGATACGGGCAGTATCATCACCAACAAAATGCTCAAATTCACCCTATCCGATATTGACCACGTCATTTGCGTTTCGCACACGAGTAAAGAGAATACGGTACTGCGGGCCGCCTTAAACCCCCTCAACGTATCCGCGATTCCCAACGCTATTGTAGGATCGTTACTCAAACCCGACCCCACGGCCGCGGACCCCGAGTGGATCACCATCGTCGTGGCCTGTCGGTTAGTCTACCGCAAGGGGATCGATTTATTGGTGGCCATTATCCCGCGCATCTGCCACCAGTACCCCCGCGTCAAATTTATCATCGGGGGTGATGGGCCCCGCCGCATTGATTTGGAACAAATGCGCGAGAGCTACGTCCTACAGGACCGGGTCGAGCTCCTGGGGGCCGTCCAAGCCGCCGACATCCACAAACTGCTGGTCCGGGGTAATATTTTCCTCAATACCAGTTTAACGGAAGCCTTCTGTATCGGGATCGTCGAAGCGGCCTGCTGTGGCCTGCTAGTGGTGACTACTAAAGTCGGCGGAGTGCCCGAAGTGCTTCCGGAACATATTATCAAATTTGCGGCTCCCGAAGAAGATGGTAGGTTATTTAGATCCCACCCACCCCCACCTCTCTCGCATTTTCTCTATATATCCCGTCAACTTATGGTAACACCGATTAGTTCAAGGCACTACTAACATCCCGTACTCTCCATTGGCTGTTTATTCTTTTCTTCATTTCATAGATCTGGTTCGAGCGGTTTCGTTGGCTATCGAGACAGTACACGTCCGCGACCAGCGCCCTGAATTGGATCCGTTCGTGCTGCACGAAACTGTCAAACGCATGTACAGTTGGATGGACGTGGCAGTCCGTACCGAACGTGTATACTACTCCATTATGAAAGTGGAGGCACCACCCCTCATTGAGCGTCTGCGCAGGTAAAATATATTCCGGCACATCTATGGTACATCTTTTGCGCCAATGCCCCCTGTAGCGGAACATGCATTCCTGAATATAATGAAGGTGCGGAGCCTTTGGATCTAGAGAAATACAGACATCCTCTTGATTTACCCATTTTTATTGACGCCTTGTTTGATTCTAACTCGTATTATATAACGATGCCTGTGATTGGGCGGGGTAATATATATATTTGCCTTATTTCACGCCCAACTCTCTCCAGATACTATGGCTGCGGCCAGTGGGCGGGTAAACTATTCTGTATATTAGCAGCCATTGATTTCTTACTCTATCTATTCCTTGAGTGGGCCTTTCCGCGCCAGAATATTGAAATTGCCCCCCGGTTCGACCATAAGCGATACGTCGAGGTAAGTAGCCCCAAATACCAGTTGGCACTCGGCAGTAATGAATGTAGTCATAAATATAGCAGTTTGCCCCTTTTGATGCCACCCTCATTTCAATAGTATACTATGCTAAGACTGACAGGTTTGTATTTGGGTTTATTTGTTTATCCCACAATAGGATAAACGAAAAGAGGCGGAAATGAAATAGCAATAAATAAGATTGGTGGATAGTGTAATTTTTTTGACACATTTCGATGTGCGACGAAATCCAGAAGGCGGTTTGGCGTCATTGATTGGTGATTTTAGGTGGAAGAAAAAAAATATCTATGGAATAATACAAATAACCAGTAGGTCGAATTCGGCCAGGGTGGGCATCAAATGCGATAATGGGGAGGGCTTATGATTTGCCCTTTTGCTGCGTTTACCGAGTCACGCATAAGGCCACCCCTGCGACCACGAGAGACATTCCCAGCCAGGTTTCTAAAGTAGGAATATATGGAGCACATAAAGTATATAGATCGAGTTGGTTAGACCTGCCCAATTGCTTTAAAGTCAAATGGATATGCCGGGGGGTGAGATTGCTTTTCAGTGGTGGTGGTGAACTTACTCTTTGAGCCGATATCCTCGCCGAGAAGATAGCCGGCCAAGGCGGTGAAGACAAAAGTAAGCGAGTTGGTAATGGGCACCGCCAGAGAAAGGTCTGCACAAGGGTTGTGTATAGTGGGAAAAAATACAGATGGTTCAATTCCAGGGGCGGTATATTAGATATCAGCAGGGATGGCTTTGAAGGGCGCGGCGGAGAGCCGGATATCTCCCTTCTATACCAGGCCAACTCGGCTAACAGGAAAATCCGGACATTGTGGATTGGAATAATACTATGTAAAATATGATTGGTGGTACACTTACCTGATTTCCCCAGGGTGTAATAATAGACCATGGAACCACTTAAGTTTAGGGCCAGCGGAAGCACATACTATATGGGGTAAGCAATTGTATCAGGGTAGAACAATGGAGTGGGTTAGAGAAATGGTCAGATCGCCAAGCACAATAAAAATGGGTTTTTTTGGGGGGGGGTAAGCCTCACGTGGATTGAGGAGAGGGGAGGGGGAAATCGAGGCGACAGCATTGTAATTAGCGATATCTTTACCTGCCACCGGGTCAAAAGGTACCACATTTCGGATAAGGCGCGTTTCCACCAGGCGGAATATTGGGGCAGGTTCTCGAGGCCAGCGGTACCCCGTTTGATAAACGGGTTGGTGAAGCCCCAGCAGAGGGCCACTAGGATGAAGCCAACCGACGTGTCTGGCAGAGGAGGATAGCAATAAGGGAAAGAGGGAAGAATGTTCGATGATAGATACACCGAGGGTTGGGGGTTAAATAATGCCCAAGTTTGGGTATATACGCGTGCATAAGGGAGCCCATTCCTCTTCCCCCCTATGATATATGTATACACTGGGATACTTGGCCAAGGCGCAGAAGGCCACCTGGTGAACAATAAGGCTCGGGGCAAATTGCCTTATTAAGTAAGCGGGAAGGTGAGCCAGAGAGAGGGGGAGAAGCTCGTAGTGCCGCGCTTTTCTAAACGAGGTGGTGGAGCCGGGTGACTTACCAAAAACTTCAGGGACTTGGAGCATGGTGGAGACTTGGGGCAGAAGTAGGCTGTGATAAAAGTATACGAGTAGGGAGGCGGCGGATGAGAGGAGTGGCGTAAGAAGAGGGCAGTAATGGGTGGTAATGCACAAGTCGAGGTTGATTATAAGTTAAGGAGGAGAGAAGGAAGGAAGGGATCGGGAAAACTGGGAGGGACGGCGAGGTGGGGGAGGGTATATGTGGTTGTAGACTATATGCTTATTATGCTGGGCAACGCCCACTTTTAACGGCAGGGGGGAGGAAACCCAGCCAACCCGAGCCGAGCCATCAGCCATGAGGAAAAGGAGAGAAGAGAAAAGGGGGTGGTGGTGGTATGCGGATGCCGAGTGTAGCGTCGCGCCACACACTAGCCCACAGAGTACCCGACCAGTCGCAAGCCGGCTGGGTTGCACAGCCCGCACCCCTTTTTGCGTTGATCTGTTGCTGTATAATCGGCAGTAAACAAAGGGTCCTCTACTCTAACCGGTGAGATGCACCACCGATGGTGGATCCTATGGCGGAACGTCACAGTTGGAACTGTGGTGGAGCGAGCGAAAGAAGGGAGGAAGAGATCAGTCAGAAGGATAGTCAAAGAACAAACCGGTGGAATCTCTCCGTCACACACTCACAAACAGCGCTGCTCTGTACACAGCAACGGGCCGGGCAGTATCCATACAATTAACAAAAGTAGCCGAGGTGTGAAATAGACGGTTTTTTATTGGAAGGGGGTTCAGAAATAAATCGAAACAACAATACTGGTTATGTACAAATAAAAAGCGAGAAGGAAAGATCGAAAATAATTTTCTACAAATGGGTGAGAGTGTCCAACGTGGCTTGGATTAATATATGTAAGTATGTAACAAGGTGGCGACCAAATTAAACAGGGGAAAGAAAGCCAAAGGGGTTGTTGGAATGGCAGGAGGTTTAGAGCCAAGGCACTGCTATACCTCTACTTCAACTATGGGTAAACGTGGGGCCCGGGATTGGGGGGAAGCCAACGTGTGCACATAGAGAGAGAGGGCTCCTTAATGAGGAGCGGATTTCAGCGGAACTATGCCTGGTTGTTGGGGACTCAACCAAGCTAAAAATTAAATAGCAACGCCGGTCATCATAAGCCAGGGTGCCGATAAAGGGCCCCGGGGAATGATGCAAGGGCTTTTGTAGTCACTCCGTCGATAACGCTCTAAATAAAACTTAAAAATAACGGATACCATTATCATATTACAAAACACGAATTTTTAAAAGACAAATCATATATCTACATACAAAGAATAACACTGGGCCTATTATATATCTGCTAACATGGACCAAACCGGATGCATACCACCGTACCATCAGCATAGCGAAAAATAAAGCGCGGTCTACTCCACGGTGGCAGTAGTAGAAGCAGCGGACCCACCGCCATTGATTAATGATGCGTGGAGTTCGTTCACCATTTCGTCAATCGATTGATCCGTCGAATCATGAGTTGACCCCATTGTCTCCGGTAGCAAATCAAGTTGGCCGGCGTTACTGTCCTCCGCCGAAAGAAGACCAGTCTCGTTAGTCGTAGGGTCCATCGTCGCTGTTGTTGTGGTAGTAGTAGTGGCGGTAGCATCCACCACCATATCCATATCCATTTCCACCTCCGCTAGAATCGTGGATGGGTCGTTGAACACCGACGTCATGTTAGGCGGGGAATCGGGGCGCGTCATAAAGTCGTGCATACCGAGGTCCATGGAGAGAGCCAGGTCGCCGTTGGTCAGGGATTCGGAGGAGAATCCACCCGAGGCTGCAGCGGCTAGCAAGTCCTCGTCCGTCATCGCGTGATTGGTATTAATATTACCCCCTGAAGCAACGGCAGCCGTTGCCCCGTTCTCCGACCCGCCTACGCCGTTGTCAACCGCCGCCGACATGGAGTCAGCTGGGAGAGCCACAGCATCATCCCGGACGGCTAATGAATCCGTGGTGGTGGTGGCGGCGATGAGATCGGCGTAATTTCCACCAGCTAGGGCGGCCTTCATGGCCTCCTCGAACTGGAACGAGTCGAATTTGCTGAGGTCCGTCGAGGGATCCATGGCTTGGTCCGTGTCGGTAATGGCACTACTGGGTGGTGCCATCGACGACGGAGGGGCCATATTGAAAGCCTGCAACAGTTCATTGGAGGCCTTGGTTGAAAAGAGGGACGACGAATCGGCGGGTACTGAGACGGGATAGGAGGAAGAGGTGGAGGAGGCCTGCTGTGACCGGTGTTGCTGATGGGCGTGACCATCGCCCGCCAGTCCGGAGACGGAGTGTGGGGGGGGGTGAGGGGAGGGGGTCGCCTGCTGTTGTTGTTGTTGTTGTTGGGCCTGCATAGCCTTCAGCATAGCCATAGTCTGGCGCCGGTGTTGCATACTGTGTTCGGCGTTGTAGGGGTCGGCCACGGAATGACGACGGGTCACATTGACCAGGCGCTCGTTTGTCCGCATGCAGTGGTTGTTGCCGCCACCGTTGTTAGTAGCAGTGGCGGTCCCCGCATTACCCCCCCCCTGGGGAAACCCGTGCAGGTACGCGGGGTTCAGTGCGGAGGTCAGGTAGGCGGTTGAATTCCCCGATGCCACGGCCGCGGCAGCGGCCTGGTACATCTGGTGTTGGTGGTGGGAGTTGGCAGCGGCACCCGTAAAGTTCACTAAACCATTATTACCCTGCAGGGAAGGGTGGTACTGATTTAAACTGAGGTACCGGGACACGGCCTGGGCGTGGTGGTGGGGGTTCATACCCGAAAACGGGTGCTGCTGCTGGTGGTGGTGGTGCGAGGCGGCCATCCCGTTGTTATTATTCCCATTACCACCCGATAGTTGCTGATGGTGGGAGTGGTGCAGGTGGAGCGGATTCACCGTACTGCCGTCAACGGCCTGGTGCAGGTAGGAGGGAGCAGCCCCGCCAGTGGCATCACCCACCATCTGCTGTTGCAGCCACTGGCTCACGTTCGAGGCATTGAGAGCCGAGGTGGAGAACCGGCGCTGCTGCTCGCTAAGGCGGTACTGCTGGAGGTAGTCGGGGGTCTGGCTGCTGGACCTATCGTGGCTCAGTCGGCTACAGCCGCCCATGGACTGATTGCCGTTCCCGTTACCACCGCCCCCCATAGAATTACTGTCCGCGCCGCTGAGCGAGTAGTTGTCCAGGGAAATACTGGCGGTAGTGCTGTAGCTGGCCGTGTACTTGCCGATGATCTTTTTGAGGGCAAACGACAGAACGCGCCAGTGGAACACTTTGACGTCTTTTTCGATGTTACGGGGCTTAGGGTTGGGGAACGACATGATGAGTTTAAAAAAGGTGGTCGAATCGTCCTTACTCTTGGAAACGGTCAAGGGGCGGAACCCCTCCAGGTTGCGGCGGATGCGGTTCTTTTCCTCCACGGTAAACCGCACACCAATTAGAGCTTCGAGAAGATAGATGCAGTCAACGCTGGTGATGAAGAAATCGTTCTTGTCGTCCCAGTAGATACACGACACGACAATGCTGTTCTGGACCCGCTCAGCCGCGGCCACGGGTTTGAATCCGCATACGATGTGGTTGTGTTCGTGACGTCGCCAAAACTGGACCAAACGCCGGCGGTTGCCGCTCTCTTCGGCCGACCAGTCGTACACGACCTGGTCCAGGTCACCTTCGATATCCAGCTTGGCCTTGTTAAGCAGCGAGGCGTAGGGGTTGAAGCTGCCGAGGTAGGGGTCTGATGAAGTAGCGTTGGCATTGATGTCATCACTGAGCCCCGTTGTGGCGGAGGGTAGACCGACCCCCTGGCCCAGACCGGGCGGGGTGTCTTTTTCGGACCCTTTGGTTTCGCTCATTTCGCTGGCATTGGCGCTATCGACCATTTTAATGCTGCTGTCGTCCTTGTCCAACGAGCCGAGGTCCAGACCGTCCTTGAGGGCGTGGCTCACGTCCATGGGCAGGTCAATAGCTGCGGGAGTTGCCATGTCGGAGTACATTGATCCAAGGGAGGGGGGTGGGGTGGTGGTCGCAGATAACGCGAAGTATAGGGGGTCACTAAAGTACACCTAGTTTTAAAATGCAATAAAAGCGGTGTAATAAGAGGAGGGCAAGCGACACAGAGGTGGATAGAGCTGAACCACAAAAGTAATAGGGATGGGGTAGTAGGGGAGTAATACCAGGAAAGGCGTGCGACTAAAAGCTAGAGGGCCAAGTTGAGGTTCCTCGGTATGCTATTATCGGGCAACGTCAGCACTACGTCAATTCGTAAGTGAGAAAAATGGATCGCAGGATGAGGGCGGGCAACGGATATTTTCAAGTGGTCTGGAATAAATCCGATGGGCAAAATGGGCCAGATACACTATAATGGAACTGTTGAGGGTAATTCCAAGATTAAAGAAATGAAAAGAAAGATAAGAAACCTGGCGATGAAGGGGTGGGATAGCCCGATATTATGTACGATGGTGCTCTGTAAGGGCACACATACACTCTCTCTATCTCTATATAGGTAAAGATGGAGTGGGGCTTAGTCTGAAAGGGGAAAGGAGTCAGGGCAACCTCTATCTAATAGTGAATGAAATGAATGAATGGCGGCGGAGGACCCGGGGAGTCGCGTCATAAAATTTTAAAAAGTGAAACACGCGATAAGGATGGGCGCTTAAGGTAGACCAGTGAAACACCCTTTTGCGGACTGAATATAATTTAAGGAGCCGAGCTGAGCTGAGCAACAGGGAAATGCTGGATGGGGGGGATAAGGTATTACAATATAGACTAGGGAGTATTGGATAGGTATGAACGGATAATAGGAGGGGGATATTAGTATGGTGCGCAGGTGGGGGAGGTGCCGGAAGATGGTGCAAAGGCAGCAAGGGAAGGGGTGTCCAATTTGAAACCGGAGGTGTCGGATGAAGGGTATTCTATCTACTTTTATACTAAGCCAGGGGCACGTCCACTCACTAGCCAAGTGGGGTAAGAGAGATCCTAGATAGTTAAGCAAAGGGGGAAAGGGTGCGCACATCGCGCTTCCCCATACAACTGGTAGGTGGCGAGTTAGGGGTCTTCCTCTACACAGACTAACAGACCAACGCCAATAAGGCCCATGCCCTGGGCTTCAAGGTCAACGGGGTTTCAGTTAGATTCAGGGTTGGTGGGGGTTGATACCACACACCACAGAGTAACGTACCAGGTAAATAGACCCTAAGTACAAGGCCAAGGGGAGAGGGGGGTATGGGATGGGGGGGCTTAATGGCTCTTTGAAAGCGGTGCTATACGATCGAAGAGCGCTAATTGGCCAGACACTCTTAATCAGGGGATGAAACGGTGTACTGGCAGCCTGGCTGTCCGTCGGGCAGGGCTAATAAAGCAAATACGAGCGGGAGGGCAAAGGGAGCGGCGATGCAATGCTACCAGGGTCCCTTGGTCGGTGTCCCTGAAAATCAACGGGAATATCCCCAAAATGGGCAACAAGGGTAATCGTTATATTGGGAGGGGAAGAGGGTTAAGGGGCCTGGGGTATCCGAATATAACTTACTACCCCCTGGCCAGTATATGTGCGTGGTGGTTGCTGATGCTCTACACCACACGCGTGGGGGAACTCCTAAAGGCGGCAAATATGGCGATGAAGATAGGTTCGATTCGGATCGGATCGGGAGTTCGACAAGGCTATTTCGAGGAAGCGTTGGTGCAGAATACACCGCTTGAGTAGTTAGTTGGTTATCAATAGATGGTACCTGTAAAATCAAAGCGAAAGGCGAGATAATTAAAGGTAAAAGCTTCGGAGATACCTATTATACTCCTGGGGAGAAGGGATTATGGAAGGAAAAAATCCAAACGGAGAGGAAAGGGGTGAAGGAAGGAGAGAAGAGCCTGATTTACAAATTCGATAGAAGCATCTGATGGATGGATTCTTACTAAGAAGAATGGGAAATGAATATTATCTGGGGGAACAGGTTGTTAACAGATGTAAGAGAGATTCTTACGCCAGATCCGGTAGGATTTACTTACGAATACGTCGAAATGCCATTTTCCTATTACCAATAAGAGGTGTGACCAATCAGGCATGTAAAATCACTCAATAGCCAAGCCCGGGGCAGTCCTATTTCCTATTTGCCGGACGATTTGGAGCTACGCCCTTGGTCCCCCTCCGTCCTTCTCGTCACCAGCTAAATCAGCTGGTCGATTATGAGTGGATGGGTCCGCCTATGCCCGCCAAAGAAGATTATACGACTATATCGCCGTTCTAGTGGGCCTTCCAGTGGTGAGTTCCGCTTACAGAGTAGTTCGGTGGTGGGGGTGGGTCCGCAGCCCCATTGTTCAGATGATTTAACCGGGAACGTCCGGCCCCAATCTGCCTTGGATAATAAATCCCAATGTGATACTGTTGGTCAGACTATTCCGTACGCCTGTCTATTAGTGACGGTTCTTACTGAGGCTAGTGGGTACGGTCGGCGGCTTCTCTAACCAAAATCGGTTAAAAGGTAGCCCCAGCCACCACCATCCCCCCCCTCAAGTGATCCTACTGGTCATTATGAACCAAAGTGTTAGAGGTTAATATAATTAAGGACTCTCCTTGAACCGAGGCCCCATTTTTCTGTACCATCTGCACCAGTAACGAATAAACAGTTCCGATTAGAATTTGTGGTCACTACGATTCGCCAATTAAATAGGGTTAGACTTGGGCGAGGCGAGAGGTATTGTTTGCATCGAGAGGACAGGACGCCTGATTCACAGCAGTAGAAGTGGGCTAGGAAAGGACGGCTTAGTAGCGCATACTCCCAAGCACACCGCGTCACTCACAGAGATTCTGGAACTAATTTCTACTACCTTCTTACATCATTATATTTTTGCGCCATTCGCCACAGACGAGCAACTCAGCCCTACTACCATGAGGTCATTTGATTCAAAGCGGTTGGTCAACGGATAGGAGTAATAGTGTAGTCTAATGGCGCTTTACTTTAAGGGCAAGTGCCAGCCCCACTAGGTATCCGCTCACAACTTTTTCGTTTTGCCAACCCCTCCCCGCCTCTAGTCAGTTTGATTGAACCACGTTCCCTTGTTGGCTAAAGTCGGTAATTTCTAACGTGAATAATATCGATCCATGGCAAATTCTTACTTTCTGTTTGGTTGGCGAACATAACTGGGTTGAAGACGCTAGCTAGATAACGTGATTGCCGCCAAGTTGATTTGTGCGGCCCTTACTTGCCTTTTAGTCACTAGACTACCGCGATATTCAGCCCATCTAAAACCTGCCCAATTGGGTATTCCCACACCTTACATTCCAGCTAGGCCGCACCCTTCATATTCAATTATACATAAAACTGTATTAGGTTTCTTTAACTTATATAGTGCATATTGTAATCGTAAAAATAACCAACCACACTCGCCCGGATTTTTAGGGCTCTTTTCATAGCTGCGATTTAGGCACCATGCCTTACATCAGTAACAATAATTAAAATAATACTGGAGGGAAAACACTATTTAATCAGTATATTGTTATAGCACAAACGGGTTGGACAATCTTCCACAGAAGGCTGACGACCCACCACCACCAAACTATTATCCGCTGGATTAAGGAACTCATGATGGGCGGGTAAACCGTGGCTGTGGGCTGTATAGCTATTAAAGCTATTCAGAAATATACGATCCCCCGGCAAATCATGATAGAATGACCATTAATGCAGTTACTAAGTAATATGTATATTCTAACATTCCTAGGACACATTACACTGGCTATATAATGGTATAATATATAATAATTTAGGCTGAGCGGATATTATCGTCAGAAAAACACGCAATTAAAACCCCTTTCGGTATCCATCACGTTGACGGGCTGTTAGCAGATCGGTTAAATTGTACTATTAGAGCAGCGCCATTAATGTTTAAAGGTGGGGCCGACCCTTCCGCATGGGTATTTTTTAAGGGCGAAAAGTGGAGATATCAATTCCGACCAGAGGGGTGCTTTCACGTAGAATGCAAATTTCCTTTCCCCCCCTACACTAGGAGGTGTCCAGTCGGCCTTAACTGAGCATATTGCCACCATGGCTGACTTTTATTATAGCCGGCGTACTGATAAATACATCGTCCACCCATTACGCTCCTAAATATTGAATACTACAGGGGCTATATCCGTTACATTCTACCAACTTGTTGAGGTGGATGGGGATAGTTGTTCCCTGAAAGGGGGCCCCGTGTTTGTTTATACAGGCGGGGGGAGGGGAGAGACTTGCCAGATAAAGTCGATTGATTCGACTGCGACCTCAAGTAAACTGGTTGAATGGCATACACGCACCTAATATAGATTACATATTTACCAAACCTTTAATCGAAATCCAATATTAGGCCCATAATACTACTGGTGGTATACCTCAATACAAATTACCCTGACGTCCCATCAGCCTAAAATAGAAGGTGAAATCAATTCCTTCATCACCTGCTTATTTCACAATCTAGACTAATCGGCATCACGTCTATTTCGATTACTAGGGGGAAGGGGCCTAACAACGTTGCCCGCTACCTGGATTTAGTATCTTATTGAGGGATATGGGTGAGACGATCAGTGTAACTGTAAAATAGCCCTAAAAATGTATAATTATGATGTAATACAGATATCCAAGGGAATTAAACGTCGAGAATTCTCTAATTTTATAATCACCGATAAACTTGACAAAATTACGACATCACAATTCAAATAAATGAATGTGAGAACGAATACGCTGTCTAGGGCTCTCGAAAAACGAATTATCGGCTGGTCTTGTTCAAGGAAAGGAGGCAGTGGATATAAAGCCAAGTTAAGTGCCTGTTAGCATTTATCAACTATACACTGCTACGGAAAACTATAGCTGGGAGTGGACTAAATAAGACTACATTACGTAGAATTCCTTCATGTGTGGACATGTAGAGAGGTTGGGATACCTAGAAATGCCATATTGGTTCTCATAGGCCATCCTGTCGATTTGTCGAGTAGGTAAAGTAGTGACCGCAATACGAACCTTCTTTGGCTCCCCTGGGGCCGCTTGTAAGCCCCAGGGATTGTAAATTCAAAGTAAACTAGCCCACTTATTATAATAACAGTTAAATGGGTCTGAGATATAGGACTATTTGCATCACTTATTTCATTGTATTTGTAAGAAGTAAACGAAATGAATGAGCTTCGAATGATCGAAAATTATACCCGAAAAGTGCGGACCACTCGTACAATGTCCAAACCTTTAAAATCCAAGCGACTCGCGCTGTTCACGATAAGGCGGTTAATAGACAAATTGTAGGGACCAGATTCCTAGATCACATCGTCTCATGCCTAGCATCAAGGCTCGATCTATCCTCGCACTCACCTATGCTACAAACATGGATTTGAATAGAGGTACATAATTGCTGATTTCTCTCTCTCATTTGTACATTAGTGCTTACTAGATACACCGTATCCTATACTATGGTCCGTCTACGCGTAAACAAAGGGGCAGGACAATACAGTGGATCTTACCTTCGCCGGCTGTTTCCTACATGGCCCCTCAATTCCCCTAACACCCTTACAAATGTTATTTGTCGGCTTCTCCCAGGCATGTTTATAGCCTTTGGCGGTATACTGAAACCGATGCCCTTAACTCCGATTCTCGTAACTTCAGGGCCACCACCGTAAACGATAATTGAGTGGGATAGAACGGCAGGGAGAGGGGCGGACGAGGAATACGGTGGAATATCAGGTTATTTCGGCAAACTACGGCTCCTAAACAGCCTTAGTAATATAGATGGGATTATAGAGGAAATCTAGTTCGTTTATCAACTATCAGTATTGACTTGTCCGGTCCAACTAAACTCGATCGCCCCCCTCCCATCCATCCTTTTGGTGCAGTGGACCCATTCACTTACCAGGGGAAATCAACTGTTCTGAATATAGCAACACTCACCATTAAGCCAAACTGCTGATTGTATGTTCTGTGTTTTAGTATATATATAACTTAGACGGCTGCTTAAGAGGATAGGAAAAGTTACCGTTCATTGTTGGTTTATCATCCTAGGTTGTTGAACTACCACAGTTGCCTAGATCTATAATTATTTGTAATAGACACGAGCTTGGCCCCATTTTGTTTCGGGCTTGCTACCTTTTAGCAACGGTTTTATTGTTTTTTGACTAAATCGGTGCCCTGCAGCTCCTGTTTATGACTGACCCATTCCCATCTTAAGCACAGCCTATTACCGCATACCCAGTCCCTTGCCTCTTTCCCCTAAGCCACATTATGGCCCCTACATTTATATAATCTCATACCCTTTCTATACCCAATTTTACCCGACTGGGCCACCGCCCCTCCGCCGAGGTACTATTTCCATTATATTTCATCAACTCACTCCCAAGTTACATTCCCCGTTCTCACAAGGTCGAACCACTTCACGTCGGCACCCGAAAGAGTTACATCTACTTATAAAGTGTAAGTATAATCGCACTATTCTTAGATCACGGGTGAAAGGGGTCCAGTCAGCCTCTCCCTTTCATACTTTGATTATACCGGAAATAACCCCTTTGAATTGTCGAGGCCATTAGGGCTGGTTGTATATATATATATACATAGATATGTGTGTATATACACATGTATATTTACGGGTTGGGCCCTACCCCCAGGGACAGCCAAGCCGGCTCCTTGCGTCCCCACTGCGAACCATGGCTCAAAGAGGTGGGCGAAGAATCGGCAATCCATCAGGAGGTACTTCCACCAGTGATTAATGGCCCCGTTTGAGGCGGTTCATTAGGGAGGCTTCATTATGGCTTACATGGCTACTACACATTCCCCGCATTCGGGAGCACACTGTACGATTCACTCATCAACCCGTCTGCCTATTTATTCTCCCAATCGCCCTGCCCATATTTTAATCATTTAGGCCATCAGTAGCTATCTTCATAATCAACCGCATCCGCTCACAAGATTTATTTTCTGTTGTTTTAGAGCTCCGCACTGTGCTCCCCTAAGTTTCAGCCCCGAATCTTGTTGATATCTGTTAGATCGTTTTGCACATCCCAATTTTCGCTTCGCTGACCCCTTATAGAGCACTCAACCGCCACCCCCAGCCCCTTCACCACTTGACTTTAAAGCGGCGTCTGTCCTGACCCACGCGCCATCCCTTGGCCTGCTCCTTTTCCCTCACCTGGATTACTCACGTGTCCTGAATACCAGTTCTCAGCTCAGCGGAGGATCAATTATTTTTGCCTTCTACGTCATTGCCAAGTTTTTTTAGGACACCCCTTCCCGTGCATATATTATACACACGCACATATACACACACACACGCACCATGTCCTATAAAAACCCCAACTCGGCCCGCCCTTCCACTGGTCGACGTATCCTGCTACTGGCCCTTCTCGTTTCTGCTACCTTGTACGTCCCGACTTCCGCCCACTCCACCGACTCCAGTTCGCGAGTCGCCGATCAACAGCAGCACCACCATCATCATCACCCTCTTCAAATCCGCCACGGCGAATACTTTGGCCCTGCAATGAATCAGGACGACAACGTCGGTGACCTCCAGCGCTTCCAGCGCCTCAGCCTCCGCCAGGACTTCGGAGATTTTGAGGACGCCGAAGCGGACTTCGAAGAGTATCCCGAAGAATTCGAGGAAGACGAAAACGAACCCCCCGTCCAGGCCGCCCCGGTCCCAGCCCCGGCCAAGAAAATGCCCCCGCCCATCGCGGCCAAGCCGGCCAATTTGAGATCCCGACCCATCAAGGCGGTTGTCAACCCCCCGGCCGCTACCCCTACTTCCCATACCATGATGACACCACCCGCCGCCACCCCTACTACTGCTGCTGCTGCTGCTACTATTACTACTACCCTTGTCGATAATAATGGCGCGGCCCGGCCCGCTGATGTAGACAATGGTCGTCAGGCTACCGAAGCCAGTAGTATCCCCGACGAAAGCGAATCCGACTCGGCTGCTTCACCTTTCACCGCGGACGCGTTCGCCAAACTGCTCCCCGCTGGCGCCACTTCGTTCGCCGGTCGGACGAACCCCCATCAGCCCTCGCAGTTCTGGGGCAACCACCGGGGACCTTACCAAACTAACCGCTGGTGGGGTAACCTCGTCTTCGATAAGGGCGATCAGCCTGTAGCGCCGTACCCGTACACCATTCGCCCCCTCGATAACGGCATCACCATGTCCTCGCCCAAGACTTTCGGGACCTCCGGGTTCATTGCCCAGCCGCTCGACGGCAATTGGGTCATGACGACTGCCGAGGGCTTCAATAGCCGCAAACTGGTGTCCGATGACGACCTGACCGCTACTTACGAATGGTCGGGCTACGGAGGCAACAGTCTGCGCTCGACCTTCGTCAAGGGCTCGCCTTACCTGACTTATGTTATCAAGAACTCAACCCTCAAACTCTCGACTCTGCAGGCCATTCTTTCGCTGGACCAGACCAACCCTTCCCGCGCCATCGCCACCCTCAACAACGGCCAAACCTGGGCCATCTACCACGACCAACCCCTCCAGTTCACCAAAACCCTGGCGAATAACACCGCGGCTCTGGAAGCTTCGGGGCCTTACACGGGTGTCCTTCGTATGGCCGTCGTCCCCGCCCCCGTGGATCAGAACCTGGCTATTCTGGACCAGTCCAGTACCACCTACGTGACTGGCGCCACGACCCAGATGCTGTTCCCTAACGACAAGCAGTTTGATTTAGTGTACCAATTCCAGACCGCGGGAGGCCCCGCGAGCGACCTACTGATGCTGGCGCTGGATCACCACCAGAACCTGCTGGTCGATACGGAACGCCGGGAGATCAACGGGTACAGCTGTATCAAGGGCAGTATGTTCGGAGTGCTCGGCTCCCAGTGGACGCTGCGCCATACGCTCAACCAGGTGCAGTTCCTGGCGGCCAACCCAATCCGGCCCCAGGATCTCAAGCCCCTCCAGGACCAGCTGGTCAAGGATGTGGCCGAATTCAAGACTGTGAATCCCGGCGATCCCTACTTTTTCGGTAAGGGCCTGGCCCGTATCGCCCGCCTCGCACTAATCGCCGAACACGCCGGCCGGTCGGACCTGATCCCCCAGGTGGTGAACACTCTCAAGACCCAGATTTCACCCTGGTTCAAGGGTACCAACAGCGACCCCCTGCGCTACGACACGACCTGGAAGGGTTTGTGCTCGGAGGCCGGTCTCAACGACGAACATGCTGATTTCGGTAACGGCGTGTACAACGACCATCACTTCCACTACGGCTACTTCGTGTACGCCGCCGCCGTCATTGCCAAGTACGATCCCACCTGGCTGAACCAGAACCAGGTGGCGGTCATGACCCTGCTCCGTGACTACGCTAACCCCAACCACAACGACCCGTACTTCCCCTTCCTGCGCCAGATGGACTTGTTCGACGGCCACTCGTGGGCCTCCGGCATCTTCCCCTTCGCCGACGGTCGCAACCAGGAGAGTACCTCCGAGTCCGTGAATGCCTACTACGCCATGTACCTGTGGGGTCTGGCCAGTGGCAACCGCAACCTCTCGCTGGTCGGTAATGCCCTCGTAACCATGGAACTCCTCTCCTCCCGCAACTACTGGCACATGACCACTGTCCATTCCGTCTATCCCGTTCCTTTCGCCAATAACAAGGTGGTGGGTATTCTGTGGAGCACCAAGGTCGACCACGCCACTTGGTTCGGGGGCAACCTCGAATTCATCCACGGTATCCAGGCCCTGCCATTCACCCCCATCACCAGCAGTCTGCTGGATCGCGAATGGCTCCAGGAATCCTACCCGTTGCTCGATAAGGCCATCGCGAATAACAGCCCTCCCATGGCCGACGGATGGAGGGAAATCGCTCTTATGATGGGTGCCCCCCTCAATAAGGACAAGGCCCTGGCCCAGGTTAGAGGTATCACCAACCACGACGACGGCAACTCCGGCAGTAACACGCTCTACTGGATTTCGACTTGTTAATGTTGTTAAACTATCCCCTTCACGACAACGGGCGTGCACTTTTTTGTTAAATAGATAATCACCACCCATCCGAATATATTATTGATATTTATTTTTTTATATGCACACTCATTTTTTAGTCAACTCTCTGGCCCATTCTACAGCCGGTATTTATAGCATCCAGTTTGGACATATATATATATATATACCGGTGTAATACTAGGCGCCTTTGTATATTTAGGATGTTCATAGCAAGTCTGGTCACTTGACACAATTTCAATTTTACAATAAATTTATCGTTTACAAATCTAAGCGAATCATTTTCATAATCGTACTAGTTCATTCTTCTAAGCCCCTGCGATGGGCTCAGCAAAAGGGAGAAAGGATCAGGGTAAAGTGGCATCGGCGGAGATAGCGATGGGCGGGGGGTCTAGTTGTTGCTGGATTAGGGCAAGGTCGGCGTCAATTTCCTCTAATTGCTTGGCGGAAAGGTCCATTTGGTTGGCCAGTTTAGTAACATCCCATGCCGCGTATTCGGATTCGAATTGGGCTCGACGGATACGTTCCTGGATGGTCTGGTCCTCGCTTTGGAGTCGCAGGAGGTCCCTTTCGTAATGCCAGACCTAAAAAATGGAATGATGAAAAAGTAGGAATAATTAGCCTATATCTATATAGCGTTTGCTTTGTGGATGCGTTGCAGAGAAAACGGCCATACCAATAGGGCTCGTTAGCATTTAAGCAGCCGTAATAACAATACCTACCTCGTTATCAAATTTGGTCGTAATTTCATCGATACGCTGGGCAATCCGGTGCTTCGGTGGAATGTTGGGTTTAACCGATACTGAAGGTCCAGACGCATGGCCCCCGTAGTGATCCGTGGTGGTGGGAGGCGGGGGTGGGGTCACAGGGGGAGGGGGAGGCGGCGGGGGGGTAGTTGAGAATCGCCGGTTATCACCAATGTAGGAGAACG
Organism: Dimargaris cristalligena; assembly: GCA_027576995.1. Lineage (NCBI taxonomy): Eukaryota > Fungi > Kickxellomycota > Dimargaritomycetes > Dimargaritales > Dimargaritaceae > Dimargaris > Dimargaris cristalligena. The sequence goes on from JANBQC010000007.1 coordinate 94,240, forward strand.
GGTGATGCCGGTCCATCGCCAATCGATGCGGGGAAGTGGGTCGCGATGATCCCGACGTATAGTCGCGCGGCGAGCGTGAACGACGGGAGTGGTAGCGGGATGAAGCGTGGTGGGGTGTTGTGGAGGAGGACCAACCCGTCGTTCCGGGTGATTGTAGCGCGGCTCCCCCACTACCGTGGCCGGAAAGGGATTCATCTCGGTCGTAGCCACTGGCACGTCGTCGCGATGGTGGGTGCTCCCGCTCCCGTTCTCGGTAAAGGTCACTATGGCCATGCCGGGAGGACCCGTTGCGATCGTAGTCCCGGGGACGGTCCCGATGCCCTTCGTAACGCCGGTCCCGGGCCCGGTCGCCACCATCGTAGCGTCGGGCACGCTCCCGTTCTCGTTCTCGTTCTCTATCACGTTCACGGTCACGGTCGCGACCCCGTTCACGGTCAAAGTCCCGATGGCGGTAGTCACGGTCTCTATCGGGTCCCCGGGACCGTTCCCGGTGCTCTCGCCCTTTATAGGAATCCAATGAGGTGGTTCGGTAGGCCGAGGGAGGGGACTGGCCAAAATCGCCTGAGTCCATACGGCCGCTATCACGACCTTCGCTAGGCTCTGGGCTCTTTTCGCTTGACCACTCCCCGGGTTCTTCGTCGGACTCGGATGGGGGAGCTCCACCGGTAGGGGGGCTATTAAAAGGATTCATTTTAGAAGGAGATACATATGCAGTCATGCAATAGGGGTTTTAGAATGGTACATTGTCTGGTTTGAATGTCGGCCCACGGCGTTGAATTTGAATGTTCGTTAATAAACAAATTGATAATAGGTTTATATTGACATAAAGTTCCAGGTGTAGGGAATGGTCATTTCTCTAAGAAGTTATTAGGTATAACCTACCTCACGGAAAGTCGTCCTGAATCAGAGGCATTGGGCCGCTCGTCCCCCCGCGGTGGAGGCGGTGGGGGTGGACCTAGGTGCGCCGATCGTAAGCCATTGGTCGACGCGCTGTTCGGTCGTTCAGTCATGGGGCGTAGTAAAAGTAGTGTGCGCTAATGGGAAAACTAGCAACCAAGTAGAGGAATGTGGAATGCCAAATAAAAGCTGTTCGTGGGTGGATGGAATCTATACTAAGTAGAAGGGGATGGTTGGTTAATGAATAGAGCTAATCCGGAAGGTGCAATTGCACAATAGTAAAGAAAGGAGACCTAGATAAAGAGGACGTCCCAGGAGACAAATTAGGCTGAGCTGGCCATTAATTACACAGGGGGGATATATTCCAGAGCCTTAACTAGGCATATACCGCTTAGCATCTGAACCAGTGTGGTAAAATGCCTAATTTCCTAGAGATTTCGACAGACCCTTCCATATTGACATCAAAAAATAGCGCCCTAAAAGGCCATATGTATGTATATAACCATTATAAATACTAACGCTAATATGAATAGCTAATACTGCATTTGTTCTTTAATAACGTTTTTATTATGCCTGTATTATCACTTGGCCTACTAGTTGGATATAATGGAAACCATTCACTTGAAGCCCCAGCATCAACAATTAGAGCAGGGGTATTCCAGCTAAATGGAATCCTATCGCCTCAATAGTAATAGGCAGCTAGAGCCACACACCCATAAAAGTGTTAGAGAATGCCTTTAGGTTACCTCGTTTTACCATTTGGCGGATACCACCTGGTTATTAGGCACGGAGATTGATTACTCAGCAGAAAAAAAAACAAGCCCAGTCAGATCAATGGGCGAGGGTTTGATTAAATAAAAACGCCTGGTGGAATGTGAAAGGAGGAGGGGGCTTAGTAATCCAACGATACCAGGGACCACAACTAAGCCGCGACACGCTTGAAGAAGGCGGACAGGGGGCCCTTCTCGTTGAGGTACTTGACGTAGCAGCCATCGGGCTGGAGCTGGCCGGCCTGACGGGCTTCGATGTAGTCCTCGCGGGACAGCTTGGTGAAACCCCACTTCTTGGACATAATAATCTTCTGGCGCCCGGGGAACTTGTACTTGGCCCGGCGCAACGCTTCAATGACGACGGCCTTGTTGCTGTCCTTGGTACGGACGGAGAAGAGGACCTGGCCAATGTTGACACGGGCCACGACACCGTTGGGCTTACCAAAGGCACCCCGCATACCGGTTTGGAGTCGATCCGCACCGGCGCACGACAGCATCTTGTTGATGCGCACGACGTGGAAGGGGTGGACCCGGACACGCAGGTGGAAGGAATCCTTGCCGGACATCTTGGTGATGTACTTGTTGGCGCAAATACGGGCGGCTTCGAGGGCTTCCGAAGACAGCTGCTCGTACTCGTTGGACACCAGGTGGACGCACAGGGGGAACTCGTCCACACCGGCCTTCTTACGACCCAAGTCGTAAATTCTGATCTTGGCGTCAGGGACACCACGGCAGAACCGGGACTTGGGGTACGGCTTGTTCTTACAGTAGCGGTAGCAACGAGCGGGACGGCGACCCATGGTGGAAAATTAGAGTGAGTTGGAAAGAAAGGGGACGGACGGAACCGTGGCTGGGTGGCCGAGTTATTAAGAAAATATAGTACAGTTAGAGCGAATGTGGGAGGAGACTACTAGCACAGAGCGGTAAAAGTGTACAATATGGTGTGAGGGAGTTTCAACGGCGGGGAGTTCGGGCGGGGAATATTTATACAGAATTCGGGAGCGTCGCTGGCTACGGACCATTAATAAGCAAAGGAATGGGCGGGCTCACGTGAGGTTCCTTTTATAATTACTAATAACTCAGCTGTTCCATTCGTTGGAACTACACTTTAGCCCCGTCATGAGATGGACATATCTTTTGACTTTGCGCCCAAAGGCCCCCTGGTCATTAAGCTTATAAGCCGTCTAGAATTATGGCGCAGCCGTGAACAGTGGATAGTTAGTTCCGTTCATTCCGAAAATTACAGGCCCCATGAGCTTATTAATGTAATTGTGCATTTCCTTTAAACAGCGAACCTATACGATATATTTCCCCCTATTTGCCGCTGTCTACATGCCCTTTAAAGCTATATTCAGCGTAATTCACTGTATTTACACCCAAGAGAAGAGGCCCTGGATACTGGATAATGGATTAGGCCGTTGATAAAAACAACTCACAGTGTAACCTCAAGTCTGGCGCTGTACTATCCAGACCTGGGGCTCCATGGCTGGCTCTTTTATTTCCAGCCTTTGTTTCCCTCCCCCAACATACGGATGCGTTTGACCCATATTGGCTATTTGAGCAAGACTAATGGACTCGACTCTTGACTTCTGCCATTCCTTTTACTCCACTCTCCCATTCCATTAGCACGACCTGCTCTCCCCTTCTCCTGACCAGTCCCCCATTTACAACTCCCTTCCCAAGATGCCTTCGAACACCCCTGCCCCACCCAGCAGCAATTCCATATCCCAAGACCTCATCGACTCCGTTTTCGAGCCCGGCGTCAATCGAGGTCTCTACTTAGCCCTGAACGCTTCGTTCATCGCCCTGCTCTTCACCCTTACCTTCCTAGCCGTCGCCTCCGAGGGTAACTTCCACGTGGTATTACTTCTGGTTATCACCCTGGCCCTTTACGGTTCGATATTAATGTAAGTAACGCCTGTTTCTACACAGGACAAATTCCCCCCAAGTCTGGTGGTGGTGGTGGCCCAGCCGGTCTCCTGTGGCTGTATTACCATTTCCCAGTTTGACCATTAAATGTCACTGGGCCCTATATACTCACCGTAAGTCCGACTATACGCCCTCTATTGGTATTCCTGGCTTCAATTCTACCGTCTCGCGTATGGTTCCTCCACCAATCTTATAGGCTCGTTCATTCGCTTCCCCCGGTTGAGAAAAACGTACCTCGAAAAGACGATTCCGTAACTAACGCCTCCGATAAAAAGACGCATTGAGAGAGGCGTGGCCTAAATGTTGGGCGCATAAAAGTTTTAATGATGATTTATATTATCACATTCATTAGTCAGACCACCCTTCAATGCCCGAATCTTTCTGGTATTAGTGTACACTTTTTTTGTTCCAAAATAAATAAGTACCCGGCAATTTAAATAACGCATCTATTCACTTTAAATTCAAAGGGGGCCTATAGGCTACGGGAAGGAAATGTACTCCTCAAGACTCGAACAGCTCAATGGCTGATCAGTAAATTACAACCTACTGGTCATAGTTCCAGTTGCATTACCCAACTCAACCTTCTCCAACCCCCCCCCCCCACCACGTCTCTGCTACTGTGAGGTCTCTAATGTGAATTTAAATAATAGTGGGAAAGTCTGTGTTGTATAGATTGACAGCAACGATAATAATTACCGACAAAAATACTGGTAATAAAATGTCATGAAAGAAATAATATCATACTATATATGCAAGCGCGTCTAGGACTCCATCACTGCAGGTATAGGCCGAAGGAGGGTGGGGAAGAAAAGGAACGATAATAGACAGTGTGGGTGTGTGTATGTGGATATAAGCAGAGATGGATAATGAAATAAAATAATATTCAACTAGAAGGGAAGATACTCCCCCAATGGCTGTCAAATGGGGAAGATGAGGCCATTTGAGGTGAACATCATAAGTTTATATCACACAGGATCCTAAACCAACCACTGAACCACTCGGCAGCCAAGGGGGATTGAGTGGGGGAGTATAATGAATAATATAATAGTGATACCGATAGTGAGGTAATGATATAGAAATAGGGACGATAGAAATACGCTGAGCAAAAGAAGAGTAATGATAATAATTATAATAAGAATAGTGTAAGGTAAAATAATAATTAAACCCCACCCCCAAGTCGGCCTCGTGAGATTAGTAAGTGTGGCGGTGGGCCGATTTGCTGGTAGGTAATAGTTTGTAGACTCGCTGCGGGTCGGTCAAAGTGGGTGTTGCCACGCAATGGATCGAATTGGGGTCCGTGCACAGACTGGATGAGTTACCCGTGATAATAACCTGCTCAAGCTGACCCGATTCCACATGCCGGATCTCAATGAAGAAGGGGTTGAAAGCCAAAATGTACGGATAGCACAGGGAGAACGAGTTGGGCTCGCCCTCCCAGTGGATAATCCAATGCGGCCGGGCTCGCTGCCCGTTCTTGTTGACATAGAAGGCCAGCTCGTCATAGCACAGGAGGAAGTCCCCGCCTTGAACCTTGAAAATTGCAATCGGTCGAATATTCTCGCGCTTGCGCACAAAGTTTAGCGAATCGTCCTTGGGGTCAAGCAGCTCCTGCGTTTTGGAGGTAAGTGGATTGACAATCTCGAACCCCTTGAGACAGCCCACAATGATCAAGGCCTTGAATAGGTGGAGCGACGACGTTTCGGACGGAATGTAAAACTCCTTGTACGGGCGCAGGATTTCCTGGTTACCGCGCGGTAGGAAACGCCCGAAGGATTTGTTCCGCCGGATTTGGCTGGGCGAAATGGGTTCGTCCGATTTGATAATGGTGGTAATATTGCTGGACCGCACCGAGCAGACCAAAATCCGGTCTAGGCACATGCCGGCCTTGAAGAATGTAATGTGGGAATGTACCTTCTTGGGTTTGGCATTGACAGCCAGGGTCGGGTTGAGTGCCTCTAGCGGGTATGACCACAGATTGCGGTCCTTGTCGGACAGGACGAAGAAAATGTTGTACTCCTCTAGGACATCGATTTGCAGTACCTTTTCCTGGGGGAGGGGCAGTTTCTCGAAGGATTCGGGATCGTTATTGAGGCCCACGTAGATACCCTGATCGGTTCCGATGGCTACCCGGCGGTTATGGTCAAAGGTCACGGACGTGTTGACTCGGTTGAAAATGGGGAAGGTGATACTAGTCAGCGGAATCAGTTCAAACTTCATATTCTGCTTGGTCTTGATATCCCGCTGCTTGGTGAGGTTTTCGACCCATTCCCGTCGTTCGGCAAACGAAGAGGCGTAGAAGGTGTGGGTACCCCCGCGCCGACCCAGATGGGTCAGGATAATGGGGAATCCGCCTTTCCCCGCAGCCAGGTTGTCGCCTCCGGCCCGCTGCATGGGGGAGTTTGGCAAATTAGTCGTGGAACTGAAGACGGCAGCCGAACGACCCAGGGGCTTGGCCAGTCCAGCCACACTGGAGGTGATCATACCAGCCGCCCCGCTGCTGGCAGTCGGAGTGGCGGGTGAAGCCCCTGCGCCGACCGTTCCATTCACCTCGGATTGCTCGTCAGGACAGTTGACCGTCAGTAATTCCAGGGGGATGGGCCGCTTAAAAATCTTATATTCGATGGATCCGTTCTCCTTGCCTTTCTTGCGCTTAGCCATGAAAAACATGTGATCCAAAAGGAAACAGTTGATCTCGGTGGTTTCGACGCTGGAGCGTTTCTTCAAGGGGCCCTGTTGGATAATCTGCCGGCCCTCATGCATCAGATTGAGATCATTGGTATCGGCCGGTTTACACTGGAGCTGGTCCTTGAGCTTGCTCAAATTGACCCGGTTCTGGGCCTTGCCGGTCTCCGCATTGATCTGGGTCAGGAAGTCCTTGATGGTGGCCACTGCCTTGGTCAAACTGGCCACGTCGGGGTGGTTCTCCGGGGAGGCCTTCAGGATACCTTCCAAGAGCAGGGGATACCGGCCCAATCGAGAGGTCGGGCGGTTCAGAAAACTATGGATGGAAAGCTTACGGGCCTCCGGGTGACGTTCCTGGTCTTCCAAGAACTTGTCAAAACGCTTGTTACGGTTGCGTTCCAAATCCAGAAAGTGCCGCGCAAGAACCTGGTGGGCACCGTAGCGCACATACGGGTTAAACTGACTGACATGGGTCAGTACGATATCCCCAATCTGGTCTACGATATAACCCTCGGACTGGCGACGGCACAGGGCATCCCGGAAGGCCAAGTTATGGCTCAGCACGGTCAAGATATTAAAGAAGATACCGAACATAAACCGCTGTCGCTTCTCCTGCGGGATAATGTCCCGGTTCTGAATCGGCTTCAGGTAAATCTCATTGAGCAGCTCCAGATCCCGCACGTAGTCCTTTTCCGTGTAAACCAACTCAAAAATCATTTCTTGGCGCTTCAGTTCCTGCTTGCTGACCGAATCGACGATTTGTTGGGGGACGGTCTTGGACCATAGGCGCTCCTCCTTGCGATCTTCCGTGGTTGTGAGGGTGAGGGTTTGCTTAACCACCTCATTGGCCGACATACGCATCTGGGCCGTTTGTTCCAGACGGCGGGGGCAAGTGATACTGTAACAAATCTGCTCAGTTGAGCACGTGGGGGAGTAGCAATCGGCGAGCGGGGTGAACACACCGTTCGGTAGAAACGAATCGGTGGAAACGGCCGACCGTAGGGTGGTCTCGTCATCCTCGATTTGGGCAAACGGAGACTGGACAGCCTCGTGGAAAACATACAGCTCATCGTCGCTGTCCCGCAGGCGATGTTCGTAAGTTACGTCGTGAAAGAACCTTTGGGCATCCAGGGCCCGACCGAGCAAGAGGGCCAAGTTACGGTCGGTGGTATGGATGATAGCCGATATGGTATCCACGGCACTGGATCCAGAGAAACAGTCGTAGTACTCAAGGGAATCCTTAATGTGCACCCGGGGCTGAATGAGGAGCCGGAAAGCGTCAGCCACGCGGGAGAGCATGGCGGGATACACCGGAGGAATGGTCTTGCGGGCGAAGGAGGCCTGCGATCGTTCGGAGGGGCTGATGACTCGGTTAGGCAGAGAATTGGCCGATGAGACAGAGAGGGCCCGCTCATTACCGCTACGGGAGCGGCGTGGAAGAGACGACCTATCCCGCTGGCCCTCGTGATTAGAAGATGAGGAGACGGGGCTGTACAGCTGTCCACCGTCGGATACTCGATGGGGATGGATAGGCGGGGAGAGGGGCACGGAAGAGTCAGTGGCCCTCCGTCCCATGGGCAGGTGACACATGCTGCTCGAAGGCTGGGAAGCGTACACAGTACTTGACAACTCGGATGAACGGCCGAGGCTGGGAGTGGATGCGTGCGGGGAGACAGGTAGGGTGCTCTCGTCCCCACCACTAGCACTCGCGTAGGCTGAGTCCGGGGGGTAGGGGAACGGCTGGGCACTGGGGCCTTCAATGTCGAGGGAAATCCGCTGGAGGTGCTGGTTAATATAGTGCTGGCGGTTGTCGAAAGTGAGCTGCCCCACTCGCTTAGAGTTTTGGGGGAAATAGTGGCTGGGGTTGGTCGGACCGGCGGACAAAACGGGGGCGGACTCGGGGGGACGGCTGGGCCCGCCTGGAGTGGGTGGAAGCGGATAAGGATGGCGGTAACTGGGTTCGTTGTGGTAGTCGCCGGCGGTACTGTGGTTTCGAACTAAGCTGTCGTGGTACGGGGTGGGGGTGGGCCGAGGGGGAAGGGGGAGGGGAAGAGAAGCTTGAGGAGGAGGAGGAGGATGAGAAGAGGTAAAAGATTCAGCAGCGGGAGGGACGGCAGGGTAGGCATCCCGGGCGTAGTGGGTATCTAGGGCAGGTGGCCGGTTCGGGGGTGGGGACAGCTGCTGGGCCGTGGGGTAGTGGTGGGTGGGGTGTGTTGGCAGGTTGGAGGCCAAGTGAGTGGGAGTGGCGTAAGGGTCCTGGGGGGGGGAGGGGTCGTGGGATAGATAAGGCGCAGTTGGGGTGGGTAGAGGGGGACCTTGCCCAGATGGATTCTGGGGGAGTGGCCGGGGACCAAAGGAGGGTCGGGGCGCATGTTGGGAAGTGAAGCGACCGTGTTTGGAACGTGGAGGTACGGAATCGCGGCTGTATTCAAGGGTGTTGGTCGACGGAGGCGGTAAGTGGGGGTAGGGATGGGCCTGGGCGGTGTAGGAGGCGTGGGGCGACGACTGCGGGTGCGGGGAATGGTGCTGATGGTGGTGGGACTGCACGGGCGGCGGGAAAGACTGATTAAAGAGGTTCGAGTGGGTCATGGAAGCGTCCTCTACGTACGCGGGGTGGAGGTAGCTGGGTTGGTTATCCGGGGGTATGGGGAGGGCCCGATGAGCTTGGTTGGATGGCTGTTGCAAGGGATCGACAGCCGCTGAATCCGGAGGGTGCCCGTCGCGGCTGGATCGTTCACGGGCGGAGTTAGCCCGGGTGGGAAGGTAGTAGTCCATGGCGGGTTGTTTGTCGTACTCCGGGTATCCCGCGGCAACGGCCTGGGGGGACCCGGGATATTGGTGGCGGGTGTGGGGATGGTAATTGGACTGCATCAAGTCCGGTATACGGGAAAGAGGCAGACACGAGAAGGAAAAAGAGAAAGGTGATAAGAATCGACTATAAAGGAGGGGGTGGGTTGATGTACAGTATGGAATGGAATGGGGGAAAATAGATGGCAGGAGAAATAAGTGGATGCTATAAGTGAAGTGGAGGGGGACACAGTTGCGACAAGTCAGAAATACGACGCACCAGGCCGGCGAAGGACCAGTAATAATAGTACGGGTCAGATGGGACGGGCGCGGGTAGGAAGGAACAGCACCTGGGCCGGACTTTAGCAGTAGAATACAGGAATAGTTTGTTTAGAAAGATGTGAGCACTGAAGCCCAGAGGATATAACTGGGGTAGGGCAAGGACCAGGCTATAGCCGACGGGAGGGGGAATTCACGGCGGAAAGGTTCGAGGGAGGGGAAGAGACTAGCAATAGGAGGGAATCAACCGATCGAGCCAGCACATTTGTCGCAAGGTAGTGAAGACAGAGAGCCCTCGATAACGGCGAAGGGAAGAAATATAAGTAAGTAGAAGAGCACCACGGGTAAAGGAAGGAAGGAAGGAAGATGAGGAAGAGGCACCTTGAGGAATAAAGAAAGTATCCTCAATAGTGTAGCGGTGGTAGTTCAAACAATAAGGCAAGGCAGAAGGGCCCCTTCTGAACGGGAAAACGTCAGAGCATCCTGTAAAAAAAATGGCGCGCCAAAGTGGAAGAAAAGCTCCCAGATTTCGTACTACGCATACAAGTAATACTTTGACCAAACGAACCCCACTGTATGCTCTCACCCCATAAGCGCATGTGTTGATGGCAAGCATACAGCCGCAACTGCTAATCGCAAGAAACTATATGCGCACACGCTCGCTTGTCCGTATCGCGCCGTGGCTGCAGGCAGGTGCTCGACCATTATATCATAGTCCGGGGCTTCTCCGGTCGTGGCGACTTCCCCTCTCTTCCTTCCTCTGTTCGTTGCCTTGATTTTCCCCGGCCGGTCCAGTCGATCACATACCACACGAACAATAAACAACCACTTAAAGCTCAAAAATATCAAGGGGGGATGGAAAGACGATCTGGCAACGGAACCCCTCGCAATACCCCCTTAACCGACTGCGCGGGTCGGGCGAATTACCCGGAGGAGACCGCCCCCCATTTCATTTGTTGACAATGGCAATGGACTGACCCCGACTGGACTTCCGCATCGTTCGGGGGACCAGAGTAAGTCAATCGCGGATCAGCGAGTTATGATGAGTTGAGCGTAGCCGTTTTCGATCCATGCATTAATGCGGGGCGTTGCATATACAGGGCATGCCACGTAAGGGGCCCCACTATGAACCCGAAATACGTCGCCGCTGGTGAGGATTAACCACGCAGCCCCTCCCCTCTCTTCTCTGGCTATCTATATATCTTTTTATCAGACCAATCGACCAACCAGTCAGTTGATGATGGGGTGAGTAAGGGAGGTGAGAGAATCAACGAGATGGGTCCCTCTCTCCTCTATTCTGTCACTCTCTAAGGTTCAGAGCCAGGTCCCGCCGAAAGGTGGTGTGCCTCCTACATTTTGAGGGGCAGGGAGTAAGGACTTTTTAGTTATTAGGGCAACTAAACAAGGTGCACGAAGCCCCCCCTCAAGTTCCCCCGACCTCCGCTCAGCTCTCCCTGAAGCACGCTACCTTATTATATCCAGTATCCCTTTTGACTGCCAAAGTTCCTTAGGTCAGCCCATTGCCATTGCGACTCTTCTCAACTCGAACTGTATATTCCACCACTGGCCCAGCCGCTTAACTCTCCCCCCTTCTATTCCTCTATCCAGCCAGCCCTATGTCACCGTCCTTTTATGAAGAGTTCCAGGCCCACTTACCGACGTTCCGTAACACCTGCCGGGCCCTACCGTACCGGTGGCCGCACCCTATACGCCGGGTCGCCATTATTGGTGCCGGACCCACTGGGTTGGCTTGTGCCTTCGCCCTACGTGAGGCGAACCAGCGGGCCCAGCAACAGGGCCAACCTGAGCCGTTTACAACCATTCAAGTGTTTGAACAAAACTCCCACCCCGGGGGGACCTGGAACTACTCCGACCAAGTGGACGACAGCGTCACGTTTCCATCGGTTGACCCCTACGGGCCCACACCCGATACCCCTACCTCCAAGAACGACTGCTTTGTAGGTAATATTTACCACGACTTACACACCAACCTACCCACCAATGTCATGTGTTTCCCGGATCAGCCGTTTTCTAATCAAGTACCGGACTTTCCCCATCATTCAGCCGTTCTCCAATATCTACGGACTTATGTACATGACAAAGACTTGGGTAGCCTAATTGAGTTTAATACTCGGGCGATCCTTCTGGAGTGGACGGAAACTATTCAAACATGGCACTGTGAGCTCGCAACCACAGCCACTGCGGTTGCGGCCACGTCATCACACTCAACTCCCACCACGCGGACTGAGCAATTCGACGCTGTCGTGGTCTGTACGGGCCACTTTAACGTCCCCTACGTTCCTGATCTTCCCGGCCTCCGTGAAGTGGCCCAGAATGATTCCCATTGCCAATTAATTCACTCCCGCCAGTATAAACTAGCCTCCACCACTGCCTCCGATCGCACTGTCCTGGTCATCGGGGGTGGTCCGTCTGGGCATGATATCATCCGAGAAATCCTGCCCTTCGCCCGTCAAGTATACCACTCCACTCGAAACGCCGACCAGATATTCTCGGTTGATCAGTTTGACGCTCAACAGGCGCAGGAGTCCGACGGTGTGGCCCAACGTGCCCCCTTCGTTCCCTGTGCGGCTCTAGTCGGATTTGACCCCGACAACCGTAGGGTCCGATTCGCCGACGGGCGCTCAATCCCGTTGCCGGATGTGGTGGTGTTTGCCACCGGCTATCTCTATTCAGTTCCATTTTTACCCCAGTTGTACGATCCCCCACGCCCTTGGGGGCATAGCCAGTCCGACCACCACCAGCAGGAGAAGCTGCCCCATCCTTCACCGGAGACAACTCTAATCACTTCCGGTCGCCAAGTGCACAACCTGTTTTTCCAGCTGTTCTATCTACCCAACCCAACATTGTGTTTCCTGTCCTTAATGTCCCGAATTGCCCCCTTTCCCATGGCTTATTATCAGGGCCATTTGGTGGCTAGTGTCTACGCCGGCCAAACACTACTTCCAGAAGAAACCATCATGCGGCGCTTGTACCACCAAGAAATCCAGGGTCTGGAAGAAGGTGGCCAGCGCCACCTTTTTGAAGCAAAAGAGGTTGCTTATAAGGATGCCATTGCTGCTTGGATCGACGACCCCGCCGTCGTACCAGCCGTCTCAGCTGAGTGGGTCCAGATCCGCCGGGCTGCCAAAGAACTCCGTAAACAGCACCTCGGGTACTAAAGAAAGGGAAAATTTGGCACAATCCATGTGTGCAACCATTCCTGACAATAGACCACGGTTCTCTATCGAAGTTTACGATTGGCAAAAGTTGGTGTATTTATAGATTAATGTAAACATAGAAATAATTCTACGGGATATTCTTTTCACGGGAATCAATTAGAAAAAAAAAAGACCGCAAAGCGGTTGGGCTGGACTAAAAATAATGTACGCATAATTGAGAGATATATAGCTATATGGCTAAAATGTCATTCCGGTTGAATCGCTGACTAGCCATTTCCTAGGTAAACGGTGGTGGGTACGGTAGCTAAATGATCCAGACAGGCAGCTTCGCACCGGTTAATGACCAATCATACCCAAATAGTCCTCCTTGATCGTGCCAATGGCCCGCTGGATGGTATTGGTAGGTCAGGTTGAGATATAGTGGGGGTTTGAACAGGCGGTGTCAATACATGTGTAAATAATTATCGCGCCATTCTAGACGACATGAGTATTCCCGAATGTTTGGTTATAATCATAGGGGAAATAGGATCACTTCATGAGCCGGAGTTATAGTATTAGTTATTGGTCCTCGGTTACAGGTCAATGGTTAGTAAAAAAAAACTTACAATGTCGTTCGGTTCCATCTTTAAACCCATGATTTTTAGCCGCACCAGGGCGCCCTTATCAATAGTCTAGGGATATAGTAACATAAGTACCAAAGAACACATTCACACGAGAGGTTAGAAAGGCCGGGATATTCAAGGGATATAAAAGCGGGCTGCCGGTTAAGAACTTGGACATGGACTCCAACAAGCAGAGTTCGCACCCTTATAGGTTGCAATGTCTAAGCGACGAAGCATCGTATTCACAACAGGTTTATAAAGCAAACCTAAAGGAATTCATGTTGTATTTACCTGTTCATCGGACTGGAAGCAGGGCGGATTAGCGGTTGAGTCGAATTTCATATCGCTGGGCATAGCGTGACTCGACACAAAGACCACCAGGGGGCCCACATCCACGAAGAAGCCCATTTTGCTGACATTCTTCACGATACCATCCAGTACTTCGTATTTGAAAGGTTTGAACACGATGGCCTGGTACTCCACCTCGAATTCGGCGGAGCCCAGTCCGGAAATCAGCCGACCCTTGCTGATTTTAATCACCTCCACCACCGTGATGACGTACCCGTAACGCCCCGTGCAAGTCCCTTCGACATCCTGGTAGAGCTTAGTCTTGACGAAATCCTCCATTTCCGGCCCGAAGAACCGGGGATGGAGTGTGATGGTGTGCTTGAGCTTTTTCTATGGGAGGGCCAAAGTGTATGTATGAATGTGAGAAAAAAAAAGGCAGGTGGATGAATGGCAGGCCCTGAATGACCCATAATGACGGGTCGCGGGGAGTAACGGACTTATAGTAACCCAGCGGACCGGAAGGGTACATCTGGGCGAACATGGATTCAGAGGAGCCCGTCGGAATGCCAGAGTCACTTACAAGGAAGAACATGGCGGACAAACACAAAGGAAGGAAACAAACCCAAGGAATCAATAGAGGAGTATGTGAGAAACCGCTAATTAAACCACCATTTGGATTCGGATAGTAGTACAGGTGAGGCGCTGTGGACCAATGCCTTAAGGTGCGAGCGCTAATTTAATAAGGGTAGGAGAAAAGCGTGTCTTTACAGAGGATACTACGCGGAGTCCTTCATAAAGTCGCGTTGGATATATTTTGGAAGTAATTTGGCCTGATTATTTCAGCGCAAGAGATTTTCCAAGATTCGGAAGAGTCAACGAGGGTATAGTACGCTTCCACCACAATACTATCTAGAAGGGGGGTGGCGTTGACTGGCACAGAAATGCCCAAGATTGCAAGGCAGAGATGGCAGAGTGGGGTCTGATTTAAACGCTAAAAAAATTATATCTACGCTAGTTTATTTAGCGCGTTATGCTAAATGAATTAACTATTTAAACGTGTGTACAGGATACATGGAATTAGTACAACATCCAGCTTTATTCAATCCTCGCGACTTGCAACATGTTTCTAAAAAAACGAACATGTGTCTCGATTCATATTTAACACCAACAGGACAATTGATAAATGTAATGTCAAGCGCATTTTTATATAATAATTTAAAGAGTCCTAACTACTAGCGGGGAGACTGGGGTTAACTCCGAGATTTTTTAAAAATTGCCTATTAGCTAATGGCAGATCAATTATTGGAGCAGAAGGCAGCTCAAGTATCGAGTGATAGTTTACAATCACCTTACTCAACTCCACTTATTCAAGGGCTCCCATTATTCACTGTCAGCAGCACCTACTTGTAAGTAATGTATCATTGTATTGATAGTATGGGAAACCAAAGTAATTAATAAAGTAGAAAATGGAAGTGGTCCCTAAAAGGGAAGTAAATGGCCGAATGATAATAGAGTCACAGCTGAATACTAAACGGCGGTTCACGAGTGAGATGGTCTTTTCCAAAACGAATTTGACAACCAGGCCTGATAATGAGACACTGGTTTAGATTTTAAATAACGAAGAACGACTAAGTTACGAACAATGGGGGCAAGAGGGGCTGCATTGGTATGCAGACAGGGGAATAATAGAGGATCTAGAAGGGACGACGATTACTCCCCATTTTACCCTACCGATGGTATTTGTATAAAATAGCAAAAAATAAAAGTACGGCACAATCAAAGAGAAGGTATAAGGGCCGGACATGGCCCGACCGAAATGGCACCACTAAGCCATATTTCCCGACACACATACGCGCATGCATCTACAAAAACCCAACTACAACGTATGTTTTCGTTCCTACTGCTCCTCTTCATTGAGGACCCGCTCAAAGGCGAAGGGCTCGAACTGCTTGCCGGAGGCTTCGTAGAACTTGCTGTTGAATTCGACCCAGTGCAAACGAAGGGCGTGCAGGAAAGCGGACAGGCCCTCCATAAACAACAGGATGGCCACGGTCAATGAAAACCACATGGCGAAACCGGCGAAGAGGGCAAAGATACGGACACCATCGCTGGTCATGGCGATACAGTTCTTCATAATCATGACCCACAGCACTTCCGACAGTTGGGCATGCGCCAAACTCAGGGCCCACAAACGCAGGTAGGAGGCGGTATTGGAGATACAACTCAAAGTAAACTCAATGGTATGAATGACCTGGTGCATCATGATATCGCCAAAATCGAACTCATGGTCGTGGTGCATTTCTTCGCTCTCGGACTCGGTCGTGACAACAGCACCACCGCCTTCGCCGTTGTTGAGACTGTCAGTGGAGATACGGGTGGTGGTAGTGGTCATGTTAGCGTAGCCGAGCTGCTGGGTGCGCTTGTGCTCACGCTTCAGATAGAAAGGCTTGGCCAACAACATCCAGGGCACACACACCAGAGCAACAAGAACCAGCACGGTCTGGATGAGGGACTGACCGGCGTAGAGCTGATCAGAGGGGGCGACGTTACCGGGAGACAGGAACATGAAGATGAGGGTGTTGAGCAGGCCGGGGGGCGAGTTGTATAGGCGGTTACCGGCATCGTCGGTGGCGTTCCAGTCCACCAGCCATTTGTAAATGATCAGGATGCTGAGGTAGCCGAACATAGCCAACATGAAAGTAATCTGGGGAATGAATTCGCAGAAAATATTGTAGGTCTTCTTGAAGTAGCGGTGGTTGAACACGGTCAAGATGATACCAAACGACATTTGCACGACGCCAAAGATGATGGACATCTTCATCTTGTACGAATTGGTGAAAAGCAGCATGTTTTCAGTACCATGCCAGTTGGGATCGACACCGAAGGGGTACACGCCGGTCTGGGTGGCCAGCAGGGGGGTTTTGCCATCCCGTCCCTCATGGGGCCATGTCCAGCCCGAGGGGAAAATGTGCATAGACAGGGAGAAGATATCGTTATAAATGAGGCCGGTGTAAATGGAGAACAGGCCCATCATCAGGATAATGTACCGACCATCAAAGAAGGTGCGCACGTTGGTGTTGATGCCACCCTTCTCGATTTGGCGCTCGCGCCAGCACATCCAGCCCGCGAACAAAGTAACGAGGATACCGTGGCCGAAATCGCCGAACATGACGGCGAACAGGAACGGGAAACTGATCACAGTGAAAAGACCGGGGTTGACCTCGCGGTAGCGGGCCACACCGTAGGAGTCCACGATGGCCTGGAACCCCTGGGTAAACTTGTTGGTGCGGTGGAACGTCGGCGGCTCCTTGGACGTCTTAATCTGGTGCATGATGGAAGAGATGTTGGAGCCCGACATTTCAGTAGCGTCCCGGAGGGCTGCCTGAACATCGACCAGGGACAGGGTGGGGCACCAGCCTTCGGCAATCAGACACTTGCGGTTCATGTCGTAATTGAACATGTTCATAGTGTGGTAGAGGGCCTTTTCCTTCTTCACAGTCACCGTCCAGCTGCCCAGGTGCTCGGCCACGGTGGTCAATTCAGCGCGGCGGGCGTTCTGAGTGCTACCTAGCACAGCCTGCAATTCGTCCAGGCGGGTCATGACGTCAATCATGGATTCCTGGCGGCGTTCGGTGTTCTCATCGGTGCGGTACAGTGTGGCACCCAAGGACTCGGAAATCTTGCGAATCTTGGTCAAGATATGGGAGCCATGGGCGAAAATAATGAAGACGTTCTTTTCGACGGGTTCGTCGGTGGCGGGATCGATCACCGGTTCGTCAATCTCGACATGGTTCATGTACAGATTACCGCGCAGCGAGCGCCACAGAACACGTTCGAAGGTGGGAATGCGGGCTCGGGAAATAACACCCGTCACAAAACCAATGTTGAGACCAGCCAAGGCGTCTACAGGGGAGCCGCCATGTTCCAGGTCACCGGTGGAGCGGTGGCCGGGGGTCTGGGCATCGAGTAAAGGGGCATCAGGGTTATCGATGGATTGGCGGATTTCATCCTGGTGCTGAGTGGCCCGCTGGAGGAAAGCGGTGGTTTCCCGCAGAACATGGCGCATCTCGGTCAATTCCAATAGACGGCGCTGGAGGTTTTCGTACGATTCGTTCAGCTGAACGACACGGTATTCGTGCTGACTCAGGGCCTCGTCCATCTCGTCGATTTCCTGGGGCGACCGAGCCCGACGGGCAAGAAGGCCGTCCTGGCTATCGGTCACTGGGATCTCCAGCTTCTCGATATTGGTGGACAGGTAACCTATATGAGAATGAATCATAGTAGATGAATAATATGAAAGGCACGTCAGATTATTAGTTATCGGAGTAACGGTTAAAGGAAAGAAAAAAGCCACGCTGGTAGGTGTGAGCGAGTAGGAAATAAGAGCCATGGTGACGCGAACCAGGTCGTACAACCATCTGACCAGCCGCATCCCCACCTCGTCATGAGAGGCACGACAAGCGAAGTTGGGGTTGGGGGAATCGTTCACGGGTGCAACTAAGAAGTATTTCCACCACATCGCTAGGACCCCCAATCAGCACTGCCTCGCTGTTTTTATTATTCCCTTTAAATACAAAAGAGAAAAGAAAGGAAAGGTCGCCCTTTCACAGGGAATGGTTCCTGAGTCGCAAAATGGAGGTCGAACAATACGACAACCATGCTACAAATTGTTGATGTTGGTACCATCATAATGTACATATCCTAATAGTGGCCGGTTTTCACCTTAGCGAGACCATGTCCACTTTTGGGAGCTGGATACGAGAGAACACCGATGGAGGGTTGATCATAAAAGAAGAATTTTAAAAATATCACTTACGGAGTCGACGTTCCATTTCGTCAAGGCGCTTGATTTCGTTGACGAAAGTCCGCTGGAAAGCGGCGGTTCCGGGGTTAAGCTAAAATGACGGTGATGGTGGCCATATGAAGTACAATCCATGCAAAAGCAGCGGAGGGTGGGTAGGTTAGACGGTGGGTTAGGGGTGACGCTATACTTTAGAGATAGTGGAGCCTAAGAAGCGGAGCTCATGCGAGTAAGTGGCCAAGCCATGGGAAGAGGTACCCCAGTTTGGTGTGGCAACAAGACGCGATTATAAGGACACGGCTCTACTAGGTTAGAAGGGCGACTTACATCCCGGAATTCCACGGCGCCGAGTTCGCCGAGCTCAGAGACGGTGGGCTTAGCGATTTCGGCGGGGATGTACAGCTGGATTAGGGTCATCTCCTCCGAACGGAAGAGGGACGACTTGGCCCCATTGGGGGACGTCTTGTACAGGGGAAGCGAAGGCATGGGTGAGGGTACTGCGCAACCAGTGGGACTGGGGGTAAGGATTAGGAAAAGGGTAAATGAAGGGAGAGTGGGAGGGGGACACCCTGGTCCAAGACCAAAACGAAGGGGTTTAAGAGAGGCGGACTGCAGGAGAAACCGGAAACCGATAAGAGAGAGGTTTTAGAAGGGAACAAAAGAGAAAGGAATGCAGGGTAGTTGTGTCTAGAAGAAGGCAGTTCATGCCATGGACATAAGAACAGAAGGAGGAAGAAAAGAGAAGGGGAAAGGCTGCCAAGAACCGGAGGGGGGCGTATGGGGCAGGTGGAGAAGGAGCGCGGGGTGGGCTATATGAAGGAAAGGGTGCATATACACAGAGCAAGGCATACACACACACATTAGCGCATTCATCAACCCCCTCCTCCTCTCCCGTCTTTGCCCTCACTCTAAGTGCCCCCTTTTTCGTTAAGCCTCTCATAGGCACACACTGCCAAAGCCGTGTAACTGGCCTTGTATGACCCTTGTAAGGTTCCTTTGGCCGCTCTTTTTTCGCCCCACCCGTTTACTTGGACCGTACGGCCACCGTTGCACAACCCTCTCTCTCTACTCATCCGACCACCATACGACGGCGTACCTTGGTCAGGTGGGGTCGTTTCTGGCCTCCTTTGCCTTTTTCATTGCAACCGTATCGCTGAGACTGCATTGGGGTATAATTGTATTGTCCTGATACGTTGGAGCAGCGTTTGCACCTTTATGAGTAAAGTGAACAACTGGTATCTCTGAAATTTCCCCCTACGACGAACACCCCCTAGCGCCCACCAACAGACCCAGACTAGCGCCCTATTCGCTCGGGGCAAATGGATGTTACGTAATGGCGCTAACCCTTAAGTGTAGCCCAGTAGTGGCACGATGATGGTCACCTTAAAACCCATCTACCGCTCTACATTAATGTGTCTCCGTACCATCATGGATTGCGATGTTCACTAGCCAGACTTACCCCCTCCCCTCTCGTATACCCCACTAAACTGGCCTCGTAAAAGGATGCGCGTTGGACCAAGACCAAGGTAAAGGAAAGAACAAAATCGAAGAAATAAACAAAGCCCACCATGTTCATCATCTAGATCGGGTACTGGTGGAGACGGAGGGCATTGGCTGGTCGGGATTTACAAGGAAGGCGGCTGGCCTACTTAATGGCCCTTGAACGATATAAAAGCTGCACTAACGACGCTCTAGTAATTAATCGTATCGCCTAAGAATGGGTTGTACGGCTAACTGCGTCGGTATGGCTTAGGGGGTTGTGGATAAGTATTAAAAAGCATTATTATGGAGAAGTCGTTGCTGCAAGCCTAGCTATAAGGCGACACGGGCGAAAATCAGAGCTTAGAGTATGGCGTGGATATTCCGGTGCCATATTCTCTGTTGGATCAACCCCTCAATTAGAATGGTGGCAATCCGATCTTGAGGCATGAATCAAAGGCTTTATTAAATGGCTACATTTACCAAGACGTATCTTTGTTGTTTAAGAATACATACCAATACTTTCCGTCCCTCTGGGGCAATCGTTTGAGTGGCCAGCATTATTAACCGAAGCGAAAAGATTGATTTTCGTAAGGGGGGGGTGCGATACACTACGCCCATGCCCCATCAACTCCGCGGCTCCACAGGTGCTCCAGTTTCACAGCATATCTCTGAGAAGGAGACTATGGTCAGATATACCACCGAAATTACGCCAAACAATTCCCAGCTGGTAAGGACAATTAGATTCGTCCAGGGAATACACCCCCAATCGAGACTTTGACAGTAGTATCGAAGCTATCCATAGCTGGCTCCAACAGCCAATCCGCCCTGTATTGACCTCAAAAAGGAACAGCTTTAGACCAATCGCAAAGATGTAATAATATACATCCAGCAATAATTCACCAGGCCTCTAGATATATCGATATCTCATAACCGGCCATATGGCAAATCTATTTGCAGTCAGGGCTATTTGCCATGTTCGTTTGAGCACACCGAGTACTCCCCGAACGTTTTCATAATAGGCTAACTGTATATTCGTCCCAAAAGTGCGAATGTCAACAACGGCCTGTCATTATTTAATTACCTACCGCTCATCCCACGAAAGTGGCCACATAAGCCACTCGCACCGTTAATAATGCCTCATGTGATTTGGTACTACACAGTTAGAGTTAAGCCCTCCATCGGCTCCACTAGCATATTCGCTACACTCCGGAAGCCAGATTTCGATTTGATGCGGAGATAAGCATGTACTAAATTCACAAGTAGACTGGATGGCAACCTTGGGCACAGTCATGCTTGAATTGGTCGTGATAATTTAGACTAACAATTGCAGGATGGCGAAGCCCAAGTAGTACAGCTCGAGGTTGACATTTATGTACTCGAATACGAATTTGTAAAACTAAAAGACTAGGTAGACAATGCGCCATTGATTAGAGCAAGTCTGCGTAGAGGTGATGTACACATAAGGTTGAATGGATATAAAACACCAATCGAAAATCGAATAATCCCGAAATTGGACTAAGGGTTCAGGCGGCTATGATTGCGGGTCGGTAATAATATTGTATCGCTTTTCCCCAGACTAAAATGACATTGTAATACAGTGTAATATAGGTGTAAGGCACGGGCATAGGAATAGATTAGTTGGGCAAGAGGACGAAGTAAAACTACACTGATTTGGCCATCACATCAGATGGACACCGTCATCATCAAGCCAAGACTCTATGATTTAAACCGCAGCCTTGCTTAAAAAGCGCGGTAAGGAAGGGCCATAGACAGTCTCAATTAGTCAGTCAACCAGTCCCGAGCTTAGACCAAAAACACCTTCAAACTTACTCCAGTGAGAAAACCGCCGACCGACCCAGCGCCCCGCCAGGGGTACCAGAACGCCGCCCACCATGAACTTGATTTGCTCGAGGATTTCGTGCAGCTCGGCCTCGAGGTCGTATTCGTACTCCTCCTCGGAGCGGTGACCGGCCTCACTCGCAGCGTCGCTTCCATCGAGGGCTAAGGCATAGACGGGTGAGATCCGGGGTGAACCGGCGTCGGAAGAGGATGAGGAGGATTCCAGGTCGGAGTCGACCGTATCCAGGGCCTCGCCATTCCCAGTGGACTTTCGCCGCCGGGTCTGGTTATCCCGAAGAACGTTATAGATGGATTCAGAAAGATACGAGGGGCGATTTACAGGCATAGTGGAACAAGTGGGGAAAATATAGAGAAATGGAGAATGAGGGGAAATGGGAACGTGTAATGGTGGAATTCGCCTGGGAAACTCTTGTCGTCATAAAATAGCCCGGCCTGAGGAGTGGAGTGTAGAGAAAAAAGCAGCCCACTATTAAGTATGCCTAGTTAATGGTGGCGTCTCCGTATACAGCATTGGGCTGTTCGCATAGAGTGAATACTGGCTAGCGTCATTCAGTTGGTGGCGGTGTAAGAATGTTTTCCGCAAAAATTGGTCAGTTCCGAATGCAGCTTCACAAACGGACACACAGCACCGACTAAATCAAAAGTCTGGGAGTATACAAATACAATGGCTTTATTAGCAGTACAGCACTACTCCAATGACAGGAGGAGTGGCAAAGGCTTATTACATCTTTTAAAAATAAAAATACCGGTGGTTGAATTAAAATAGTAGTTAATGGGAATGCAGAAGTAGAAATATAATAAAATAACTAATTAGATTTGCTGTAAATACTGAGACCACTTGTCAGTGTAGCGACAGGCAGGCGAACAGACCCGCATAAGCACGGGAATGCCATCTTGTTCACAGACTGGCGCCCACACCAGCTCTTCGAGGTAGGGCGTCGCAAACGAGCCGCGGCACACCGAGCAGTGATTACTGGACGCTGCGTCGAGGGCTTCGCGCAAATAGGACGGTAACATTTGTTTGGTTGGGACCAGAGGCTGCGTGCCCCGGCGGCGTTTGGAGTCGGGGTCGGGTCGTTCGGTCTGGACCGGGGTGGCGACACCAGTCGAAAAGACGATTCGGGAATTTTGGGCAATTACCCGCGCGCTTGATTCCACTAGGGTGGGGAACCCGTGGAAGATAAGTAACTGTTCCCGGAAAGGCGACTGCGGAGGGGGAAACGGGTGACCGGCCTCACTATCGGCAATATCAGAATGGGCCGATTGCATATCGGCGGGTAAGACTAGTTGTAACAAGGACCCCCGCTGTTGAACAGACAATCCATGCCCCGGTCTTGGGGGAGGCACCAGGGGATTCGGATGGATATTCAGAATATTAAGCTGGGGCAGGGCCAGTACTTCTGAAGGTAAAAACTGGAGCTCGTTTTTACCCAACGAGAGCTCCTTCAGGTTCACCAAGCGACCGATGGCCGGCGGAATCACCTTCAAGTGGTTGTTGGACAATATAAGAACGGTGACATTGGTCAGACTGAACAGGGCCGAGGGCAGATAGGTAAGCGCATTCTGGTTGAGATAGAGGATAAGGTCGGTGCGAAAGGTGGCGTTGGGGCACATGGCGACTAAATGTTGCAACTCGGCGACTTCCTCGGGCACGGCTACGAGATCCATATCACTAAGGTTGACTGTGGTTTGGGTCCCCTCGTCAATGGTCTTGCGGATAATCCGGACAGCCTGGCTGGTGGCTTCCCGGCGGGCCTGCGTGAGTCCCTGATCTAACCCGCAGTCGTCGAATAGCAATTTGCGTTTCAGGGGTGCCGTAGAGGCCCAGGGCCGCTTGTCCGGACGGTGGACACTGGTCGGGGATGGGTAGAAGGACTGGCTACGACGTCCCAGGGGAGAGTGGGCGAGGGACCAACCGTTACCAACCGGGGCGGCCTCGTCTACCTGCATGGCGCAGCCCGAATAATTATGCGAAAGAGTGTGCAGAGGTGTGACCGACGAGAAACCGCTCCCCAACGGAGACAGTAGGGCGGACGGTGCCTGTTCCCCGGCAGCAAAGCCCTGTAAGGGGCCGGTGTGGTAGGCGGGACTGGGGGTATGAGGAAGAGCGCCACTATAGGGACTGGACCTGGAGTGGGTTGGTGATTGCGGAGTGGGCCAACCCATGGGAACGGGTGGGACCTGACCGAAAGGCCCGTTCGAGTCGAACTGTGAGGTAAAGGGATGGAGGCGCTGGTCGCTGGAGGTAGAGCTGGCCTTAGGTCCAACGGGAGTGTCGTACAAGACGGCGGGCGCAGGAGTCTGCTGAGGGGGCTCTTCACAGGAATTGGCCTTACGTAACAGTGGGTATTTGCCATGGGACGACGAGGCGGTGGCTGAGTAAAAAAGCTCCTCGTAATCCTCCTCGGACAAATGGCCTACCGGGGCCACTCGAAAGCTGGCTGCGCGACCCAGGGGTCGAATGGGCTGGGTATGAGCCGGCATGCAGGTCGATTGGGAGCGAATAAAATGGCGGGTGGTTTCAGTGGGAGAGTCCTGGTCCATGGGAGCCGGGCCCTGGGCGCCGGACGACTGCGTGTCTCCGCGGGGGGAATCCCGGATGCTAAGCTCGGGAATGTCCCGGGTAGGAGACAGATACGCAGGTAAGTGGGGGTGCTCGGGGGACGAGGGCGGGTAGGAGGGAAGCGTGGGTGACGAAGAACTACTCGACTCCATGGTGGGCAGATAATAAAAATAGGAATAATAACAATAATAATCCACCAACAAAGTGTGGCTAAGAAAAGGATAGAACTAAAGAAATGGCCAAATGGAAGGGGTTTGTAAGGTGGTTGCAAAGGGGAGGAGGACTCTAGAGCTGCAAGGCAAGGGGCAAATACAGGGGAGCAAGTAAATCGTCGAAGTGATAATAAAAATAGATTAATCAGCAAAAGAGAACAGGTAGAAGAAGAACCGGACCAGGGTTGGAAAGGAGGCCGGCGGCCCGGCCCGACTTATATACCCCGCCTATACCGGGCAGGGGCCGGCCCCGAGACCCCGATTCACTTGAGGGGTCACAGCGTATCAATTCCACCTGCCAGTGAGTGAATAAGGCCGGTCTACCACTCTAGCCGAAATAATATTCCTTCTTGTAAAGGCCACTTCAATTTATCGGTACTGCAGCCTTTACATTGACATTTACCGCTTGGCTGGTAACTCCATTACTAAAATATATATATATGTATTTTACCAGCACTACCTTGTTGCCCTGGTTCAGTCGTAATCGAGGTTGCCAGGCCCTCCTGTACAGCACGCCCGGCCATTCCTTGACTCCCCAAGCGACCTCTATTTAGCCTGGAGAGTAGTCCACCATATCCAAAGTAATCAATGATATCCCACAGCCCAAATCCTGCACAACCATTTTTCATTTTCCCTCAGTCAGGCCAACGGAAAGTCCCACCGCGCTTGTGAAGACGCGTTCCAACGCCTCTTTATTCATCCAAATGTTATTCTCCTCCAGACGCGCTCCTTTCTCGACGCGTAAAGTACTTTCATTTGGCAGACGTATTACTTTCCCTTTCCCGAAATGAACAATGCCATGCCTGAGCCTTTCGCTACGGCTAAACAATTCATTAGCCAGTGGGACTTTAGTATTCCTCCATCCATTGGTACCTGTCCAATGTACACTCTCACCACCAAATTCACCAGATTTGCTCAATAAGTAAAAGGCCTTTGTATTAAGGGGGGAATGCATTTTAGTCATAAAGGGGACATACTGGGTGTCCTGTAAATATATAGCGAGACTAGTGTCCCGTACAAGCCACTATGTCCCTTTGCTGACCAGAAATTAGTATTAAGTGGTTGTAACATGGTAAATTTCAATGAACGTAGTAACATCAAACGCGCGCGGAGAGCGTGGATTGCATGGGGCTGGATAATTAAAGTACAGTGGACTGACTGATCAATAATGGCATACATGCCTTTAACAAGGTGTGTGGTGTAGGTATGATTAATTAAATTTGGAGAGGCAATGGGATGGGATAGGTGGTTAGACGATATAAGCCAATTTAAATGGGCGCTTGGCGCAATACACGACCTTTGGAGCCTTGGAAGGCCAACTCTACAGCGACGGTGACCCTAGGAAAGGAGGAACGATATGGATGATTTTTCCTTGTCGTCACCGTCTTCCTCGTTGTTATCATTCGGAGGTTTCTCTTTAGACCCCGTTTCGCTCTCCGCATCCGGTAGGGTCAAGTTGGTCTCACGACGGTCACTCTTATTCTTTCTCGTCCCCAATCCCTCATCCTCGCCTTCCCCCTCCTCTATCCCTTCCGGCACTTTGGAAATGGTTGCTCCAATCTCCGCCTCCGACGGAGTCACCACGGGAGTTGGCTGACTACTAGGGGACCGTAACTCGAGTACATTAAACGCCAGTTTAAGCGGAGTGGTTACCCCTTCGACGGGACTGGATACGCCCGACGAGTTATAAGGACCAATGTCGGCTACCACGCCCGAATCCGATTCACCCGCTGCCGTTAGGTTGGGCAGGGTGGGCCGTTTCTTTTGGGCCGTACCGCGATTCATTTTGGCAAATACTAGTATCAGTGGGAAGTATGGGGAAATTGGGAAATCCAGGCGTCGTCGAGATGTTAGTCTTTACCGGTCGGTCATGGATTGCCTCACCTACCCCCCATATGGGAGGAGCGGATCCAAGTCGGAATTTTTAAGTGGTGAATAACAGGGAGTATGGTGGAGGATATGCAATGCAACTTACCAAGTCCACAGGCGTTGCACAAGGTGCGGGGACCTAATTGGAAGTCGAATTAGTCATGTGTAGTATGGAGTGGGCCGAAATTAGGTAAGCAAAATTGGGTGGACCCTCAATGTCAGCAATAGTATCGCATACCTACTCGGCCATTAGGTTTTCAAATAAGCGGCATTATAATGATTGTCGGAATTGGCCAAAGTAGTCAAAAGTCATTATACTCACCTTGGGGACCCTTGCGCCATTCAGGGGTTTCCATGCTATTAAATATAGTTATGGCGATAGTGGGGACGGGTTTACAATTGTAGAAGCACAATTGTTGGATTAGATTAGAGCACTGGGATGGACAGCCTTATTTTAATATACCTGCGGGTTGGTTACCTAAGGAGGGAAGGGGGGGGCGGCGGCATTCCTCAATAGAACATACCACAGCTTACTTCATCCCAATTGTACTACACCGTATTTCTTTTACTTACCATCCGCAACCTTGGCAGATTTGAGTGCCAATGAGAGCCCGTCCGCGCTTCTTATCCCTATCCTGAACTGGCTCGCCATCGCGTACGCCCTTGAGGGTCGCAACGATGAACGAGATATCTTGAAGCTGCTGATTCACCTGTTGAAGATTGTATTTATCAAAATTTGGCATGGTATTCAAAATTTGGGACGCGGCTTCGTATACCTATTATATCAGTATGCATGGTCCACAACATTACACCAATATATTTAGAATGTCATTTAAGTTGATATGGTATCTAATCTATCTCATCAATACCCTCGATAGCTCGCGTATCCACATGCGGTTCTCTAGTCTATCCAACCGAGCCCATCAACGGTCAGGTTCGGATATCCCCGCGTGGATGGCCGTTTGTACCATTACATTCCATTCCATTCGCACCTCCACAAGAGCCACGGGTGGTTTAAAATATAGTGCAATCCCGGGATACCCGAGGCTCTCTACCTGATCATTGGCCCCCCAGAACCTTCCTTCAGCGCCCAAAATGAAAACACACTGCTCACACCACGTCACAAAGTAGACTGTGAGTAATCCCCGGGTTCACCCACTTCCCAGTCTACAGGGAATACGGATGATCTACCCCATGGGGATGACAGTGGTTGGGTGGCTCCCACTGGGACTACAGTTCCAGGGCAGACATGGGCGGTGCGTGAATGGATGGATGCCGGTAAACTAGGCTTTCTTTGCAAGTGACCCCGGGTAATGAACAGACGGCCTATTCACCCCCACGGGTGTGGGGAGAGCGAAAGACAGAGAGCGAGAGTGAGCGCGAGCGTATTGGGAATGACACGGTGAGCGGGTGGGACTGCAGTCAACCGGTATTATTCATTTAGGCGCTGGGGGCAAAGTTAGGATTTAATAAACAGGACTTACATGTTGGCATGATTGGCGAGAGATACTAATACGTGTTTGGGGTGGTCGGTCACCAGGTGATGTAATTGGAAGGGGCTGATCGACCATTGGCCGTTTGCCTTTGTCCACCATTCCCGCCAACGAGCTAGTGGTGGTCGGTGCGGACGAATACGGAGGTGGTAAGGCGCGCGGAGATAGAAGAACAGCGGCAGGTGGAGGAGGGTGGGAGTGAGAGTGGGAGTGGTGGTGTTGTTGGTGTTGATGTTGGTGGTGGGGACGGGCCGGGGACAATGGGGGTGGATGCACTCCTCCCATTCGGGCAGGATGGCGGCTAGATAAATGGGCGGCGGCTGGATCTCCCCAATTGCCACTCATTGGGCCAAGTTTGGGTCGACTACGCGCTTCATTCCCACTCGCGCTGGTGCTGGCACCTGTCCCCGGCCCTAGGGGCGAAACAGGCCCCGGCGAATAAGGCATGGGGTGGTGATGGGGGCTATACCCAGGTGAGGGGCGATGGTGGGGGGCGTACATGGGCGGCGCGAGGTACGACGGGGAATAGAGCGGTCGCGGAATATTGTCGGTGGGTGAGTGCCCGGGGGGGTTGGGTGGGGGTCGGCTTGGCAACCGGGTCGGCAGAGATCGGGCCAGTCCCTCGGAAAATGAAGGTAGGCCCGGTGAACGTCCGGCAGCGGAGGGTCCGGGGTGCACATAAGGGATTTGGATTGTACCCGGTGGCCCCCTTAGGGACTTCGTGGTGGTCGGTTCCGTCGTATTTTGATTCGAAGAAGGATGGTTACGAAGGGAGTCGGTGGGTGGCCGCCCCTCGTCCTCCATGGTATTATACTTGCCGATGCGGTGGGCGTCGCGGCCGATTCTGATAGAAATAATAATAATACTAATAATAACGAGTACAGTAAAATAGAGGGTATATAATATAACAGAAAATCTAATAACGGAAGCTAGGGAAAATAAATAAATAATACAAAAATAGGGTCGAATGAAATTAAACGTAAATAGGTTGCGACAGGATTGCGTAGGTCAGCATGGCTGGGGCACATGTATACACAGGTGGGAGAGCCCGCCTGGTTGACTCGGGGTCTCGAAAAAAAGGCGGCGAAAAAAAAGGATAAGGATTAGATTTGGAAATTCACGAACATGAAGTAATGACATTGAATAAAAGGCAGCTATCGAGAAGGCAGGTCAGCTGGGGTTGAGGCGGGTAGGAGCACTTGCGGTCGGGGTTCCCAGTGGGAGGTCATTCAACTAAGCCCACTTCACTGGCGATTAAGTAGAGTACGGTGAATCTGCGACTCAATTAGGGACCCGTAAATCAAGCTGATGTGGAGAGCAGTGCACCCGAAAAGGCGAGGTGAACTAACTGTATATGAGTACAACTGGCCAGTTGGGTTAATCAAAAACGGGGGCATCCCAGTCTACTCTACCGGTGACTATAGTAGATGTTATGTAATAATACCCAGCGGCTCCTAAGCGATAGCATTAGCGATGTACCCAATACACAAGGGACGGGGAAAGTATAGTATTATCGGCAACTGGGAAAATGAAAAGGAGGAAGGAAAAGGGGAGAAGCAGGGGTGTGCGGCGAGATGCTGCAGATGATCCAAATATTTAGGGACAGGGATTACGGCTAACAGGGCAAACGTGGGGAGTCAAGGGCGGAGTGATTCGGATGAAAATAAAAATACCAAAAGGAACCGGCGGCGCTTGCTGGCCAATACATGGAGGTCAGAAAAATACAACCTAATTATTCAGCTCGGGAATACACTGTCCCTGGACCACTGTGGTAGGGACTTTCATATAGCGGGGAAGTAAGAAACGCAGGAATGAGAAGATATATTCGAGCGGAAGGCAGTCAGGTGGCAATACTGGGGGGGAAGGGGCTATAGATTCGGTAAATAGGCAATAAGGAAGGCAGCCTCTATTGCCCAAGCGACTAGCCACGGTAAGTAAAGGTGAGAGTTGTGTTACAACGATTATCCGTCACCATTCGCTACTATTTATAGGTGGCTCTAGAGTAATCGAGGTGCCTGGGAATGTCCCGACCCAAAACAACCGGAAAATTGACGGAGGAGGATCATACAATTCACTCAGGCTGGGGGATTCCCACCCATTTTGGCTGGAACGACCACTGAGTGGGTGGGTGAAATGTGTATGGGAGAGAGAATTTGTGTGTGTATGGGGAGAAACTGGCTTAGATGTTCTTAGCGGGAAGGAATACGCCATGGATAGGTCATCTCCCCAGTGCGGAAAATTTTGGACCGAATCACTAGCTATTATTAAGCGAGAACAAAGGGCGATTTTCATTTTAATAAACCAAGTAGCTGTTCTACTCTATATAAGCCATCCCCGTGGGGGTATATATCCAACTAGCCAAAGATTTGGGCACATTGGGGTTAAAAACGATTCATCTATGTTAAACCAGGCTCTGGCCCTTTGGCAGTCCGTCCTTGGGCGATAGGGGCATTGATTCCACGCATCGTAACCCTAACCTGAGGCGTAATCTGTTCTAACCTGAGTTCCTGGCTTAGGTGCAGCATCGGGCCGATGGGCTAACCTTATTTCAATACCACTGTGGTTAAGAATACGTGGCTCACAATGGGCCACCACACTCAGAATTGCACATGGAAACCAGGCCAGAATCCTTGGAATGGTTAGCGAATAGACTCAGCCCATATCCAAATGGCTGTTCCCACTACATATCGGGTTGACGAAACGGGTGGTGTATATAGAGGGGGCCTCACATACTTGGTGTATAGGTCTCCCATGAACGGGCAATCCGTTCACACGCAGTATTACGGGGAACGGTACCTCGATTTCTTTGGTCGCCTTTCGACGACACGGTGATTATTAGGTCTAAACGGCGAAGCAGAGAAATCCGCCTACAGGGCCTATTGGTCATATGAACGTGATTTTTCGAATCAACGCGATCCATTCGGTTTAGACTATCTCTAGTCCATTTTCCTTTACCATCGGCTCGGTTAATTGTACCAGACATGCCCATTAATAGTAGACGCAATATGCCATTAATCTATAGTGTTCACCCATTCCCAAGCCATGGCGGTGACTCACTCCTTAGCATTGCTATTGGATGTGCCGAGGTCCCCTAATATATATTAACGAAGTATCTCACCCCATACCGTGGAGGAAGGCAATAATTTTGACACTTTAAAGAATTTGACACACTTCAGTTCCATCAAGTCGGCTAAACCGCACTTAATTGGGCAGCTCATCAAGCTCTATTGGACAGACAGGGCCGGGCTGTGGGAAATGCGAAGGTTCCAGCAACTAGACCCATCTCGTTTCTCTGCGTGCTTTTGCATTGCAAAAACCCCATTGGGGGCATGGTATTAGACTATCACCTGGCCTGTCCTAACTAGAGCAAATGTGCTTAACTCCGCTATAGACAATGTACGAGTTAAACCGGGGCGTAGCCAGAAAGGGCGCAGGGATATATATCCCAACGGAATTAATCCCCTTCAAATTGTTCAATGGCGACAAATTACTCAATCGCTCCGCATTCCTCAGCTGAGCGGCCATTTCCTTTTTGGTGCTCCTCGTCAAGTCAACGGACAAGTTGTATGAATATGATTTAGGTGATTCTTATGGTACACACAGTCTCATCGGTTTCTTAGAACCATTGGGGGGGGGTATATGGGGTATTTCCTACCCAATCAATGGCCACTCCCGCGATTAACAGCTCGCCTTCCACAGTGTTTCTATTTTGGAAACGGGTCTGTTGAAGAAAAAATACAGGTTTATTAAAGAGTTTATGAACAGTTCAGTTGCATTCCCCGGATTCCCCTTGGCAATAGTAGTCTTGTTGAGTGAATGGGCGGGAAAAAGGGTTCCAACCGCAATTGACTATTTGGAAGGGAAGGTCATTAAGATTTGCGAACCGCGTTTGGTTGCAGTTGACTATATATTTACTGGCGAATTTACTCGGAAAAATACTCTCTTACATTCCATTAGTTCGTCTCAGTTGAAAAAAAGGGAAAGGGGGGCCCTCTCTGCACGTATAACTAAACCCCCGTTGCATAAAATAATTTATTTCGATTATGTAGTTAGAGCTATTGACATGTGCGATTCATTATGAAGAAATCACTATCCCGAAAAAAAATCGTATTAAACAAGTTCCAGTGGTTCATGGGTTCATTCATTCTCAGGCTGAGTGTATTCAGGTACACTGCAGTTTGGGTCTCCATGACGTAAGTTTAATTATACGGGATAATTGCCCGGGTTCCCTTTAGGATGGCCCCAGTGAGGTCTGTTGGCGAGCCACCAAACTCAAAAAGAATTGGTGCCAGCGGTGATCCTGGGTTAACTCAGGGTGGAAGGCAGTGGCTAGACAAAGGCCTTGCAAAACCGCGACTGGTTCGGCCACGGTGGATGGACTGGCCGACGGTGGAATTTCGGCTAAAACCTGGACTAAGACGGAGTCCCATTCCGTGACCACTGGGGCCCGGATAAAGACGGCCCGGAAGGGGATGACGTCGACCAACGGGCCCTCCTCCCCCGTGGCGGGGCGATCAAACGGGGCTAGGCAAGGGGCATCCAACTCAACCTCGAATGAATCCAGTTGACTACCGAATCGGTTGCGCTGGACATGGGTGGCCATGGAACCCAACAGCTTCTGGCCCCCGCGTTTGGCCCCACTGGCGGTTTGGGCGAGTAGAACCATTCCGGCGCAGGTACCCCACGTCGGTTTGGTCCGGGTGAACTCGACCAGGGGCTCCCATAGCCCACTGCGCTCGGCGATAAGTGCCATCGTAGTCGATTCCCCGCCCGGAATGATAAGGCCATCGACAGTCGCTAGTTCAGCAGCAGTCCGCACCGTTTGAATGGCGGTAAGGTGGTAAACAGGCCCGGGTTGGGTCGCCAAGGAGTACTGCTTGCCTTTCGATGACGGGGTCAGCGGGTAAATGGGCTGGTTCTGGAAATGCTTGAGAATGTTAACATGCTCGCTGAAGGCGCCTTGAAGGGCTAGTACCCCGAGAGAGAGCGGCCGGGGCTCGGCGTTGGAGAAAGCTGTGGAAGCCATGGGGGGAATGAGGGAGGCCTTGGCTAATGGAGGCTCGGTAATGCACTGAATGGACGAGCTGTACCGGTAGCTTGGTTCTGGCGGACAGCAGTATTTCCAAGCCGAATACGCTAGGTGGAAGGACGTTAAATTGGGTGGGGGGGGGGGAATGAACAGAGTTGGAATGCCAGAACTATATAATAACAGACGAAATAAGCAAGCCGAACTACCAAAAAAAATATACAAGTAGTTGCCAAAAGGCCCGGGGTTAGTGGATGTTTTATCCAACAGCGAATAGTCGCCGTCAGTCACAGGGTATTATTGAATCGAACGTAGCCTATATTTGGGGCTAGGCATTCAGTTGGGGTTCTTTGAGGTGTGTGTATCATCCCTGTTGTGCGTCCCCGATTCCAACCATAGGGAATCCGATAAATGGGGAGTCGCATCCAATCAGCTCCGTCAGACTATATTGTCACAACGAGTCCTATCGATTCATCAGTCAGATGAAGCATGGCGGCTCGGATACTGTCAAGGCACGTGACTATAAATAAACCATCAAGCCAAGTTACTGTAGTCATCTATTTACTAGACCGAACATCTACATAGCTTGGTTTAATGTTAAATTGGCAGCAGATGAAAGCCGATAATATTATTACTCGGATATTTATGGGATAAGATAATAGGTGCTCAGAAGTAGGGGTAGGATATTGGCTACCTTTAGTCAGATAGCGATGTTGGGAAAGCAGGGGCCCACACAATAAGGCCCATATGGGGGCCGCTTAACCCAAGTTCACAGGCACATTGAGTTATTCTGGGATCCCAAATCTTATCCACTCCCTGGTATATTAGTAACAATGGCATGGTTGTGTACCAGTTTAGGGGGCACATGCTGCCAATATAAGAGAGACAATATTACCCATGAAGATGCCAATTGAAATACCAACCCCTTGTGTTGCACTCGGTTTTAATATCGCTATACCTATTGATATATAGGCGGATAAATTCTACAAATATAGTTAGATGTTTGGCCTAGTGTGTACAGGCTGAACCGGGTTCTCGGCTCGGCTGATGGTCGGCTTTGTTTAGGAAAGGGCAGCTGCCCGCAGCTACCAATCGGTTTACAATTTAAAAAACCACTTTTAGATACCAAAGAAATCGTATCATGTGGAGTTGATTTGAGAGAACTGAGGAGGGTCCTATTAATAACGAGGCTGGTTTCTATTTAGGAATATTGTTATACATTATTGGATCTTTCCTTACGAGTGTATTGCCATTGCAAACACTCACTATTCTTGGTTACCGCTGTCTCTAATATCCCTTTCCCTGATAGTCATGTAGAAAAGAAATAAGAGCACAGATGTGACTGCTTGTTTACGGCCCCGTACATTTGCAGCCCACGAAATTTTCTTTATTGTAGATGATGGCGGCTTCCTTGGGGTCACTTCTACGCACATTTTTCAAATTGATGGCCACACCTGTGGATAGCTTTGACTCAGTGATTGGCCACTGCAGCCGCCAGTAAGTCAGTGTTTAGTCAAAATGCGATTATTTATTTTCTCGATTTAGGCATGCAGGTGTGTGCTGAATGTTGACTGTCAGATTAGCGTGGTTTCACTTGCATGGGTCCACTTTTGACCACCCTGGAGTTCGGTTTGGGCCACGGCACTTTCCTAAGGTTTTATGGATCAGCCTCGAGTGACTATTGGGGGTTTCCGCTTGCCTGGATGTTAGGATTATGTAGGGAGGCCTAGTCGTTCTCTCCTTCCCATTTCCAAATGTTGATGGTAGCAGCAATAGTCTGGTTCTCAGGCCAAAATGGATTCTTCGATATTAGCCACCTCGCTGGCAGTAGTGGATTCGAATGAACGCGTCACAGTGAAGGCGGCGTTAGAACGGCACTGCGCCTCCCATATGGAACCTACCAGATATGACACTGAATAGTTTAATATATGCGACTAATGAGGTGGGTGCCTTTATGTAGGGATTGGTAGTCTATATGCCCCCCTTCTCGGTTATAAATATAGGAGGGTATCCTGGGAGCAGAGTTCCCATGTGACCTGGACCTTGGGACGCCCACAACCAGTGGTGGCGTGTACCGCCGGCCTCTTGTTCCCCTCTGCTACCACCATGCATACAGCGTCCCTTCGTTTTGCTTAACAAAGCCAGTACTGCTTTAAATGGGCTCTGCCGGGCCGCCCTTCTATTCGTACCCTGCGGATATGTTTCTACTAGGATATATATAACCCCGCCCCCTCCCAGGACCGAGTTTCTCTTATCTTCGCTTACTTCATTATTTATCAGTCTCCTAAATCAGTAGATATATATTATACACGAATCCGTTTCATCGGCATTTCTGGATTTATATTGTGGTTTCTTTACACCAGTCCATACCCATTACGAATGCCTGTAGTTTCCCCGAATACTTCACCATACTTCTTCGGCTGCTACCTCCAGTGCCTTTCTCTTCTCTTCTCGTTTTCCCTCTAGTTCAACTGTTTTTTCTCTTCTATCACACCAGCGGACTTAATGCACCCTATACCCTACCTTGTACTACCGCTCACCCTACACACACAGCCACCGTCTGTTGAACGAACTTCAACTGTGGATATTTCTTCACATAACAGTCTGGGGACCGCCCTGGCCCAGCCCGCCTCGTTATTACTCCGAGGCCCCCATCTCTACAACCCCGTAGCCACCCACCCTCAGGCGGAAATAGAAGTGGCCCCCGAACCGGCCCCTGCGGAATCGGACCCGGCCCCAGCATCCCCTCGGTGGACCGCTCCTGCCCACCTTATTGAACCTCGCGAGCAAATCGACCAACTGCACGATGGCATGAAAGTCTACTATGGTTACTACACCACCGGCCTTTGGATAGGTCTCCTCATTATCATTGTGTTTATTCTTGCCAGTATCGTTTGGTTCCCCTATCGGGTGGTGGCCTTCTGCGTGTTGGGGGCGGCCCTCGTGGCCTGCCTCGCTGCTACTTGGGTAAGTTATGTTCCGATGATTCCCTTGAACTAACAAACGTCTTATTGATGGGAAAGATGGAGGGCCCTGCAGTCCCCTCAGTAGGGCTGACGTCAGCCCGGCGGACTGGGCGAGCTCGATGGTAGCGTGTGCATGGGTGCGTGTATATGGGGGGAGACAGGAGTATATCACATCTTCGTACCAGACCCCAAAATAGTGGTCATCGCCTCTTTGTCCGCTTCTCCTCCATCCCGCCGAGCCTCTATGACGTCCCCTGCGGGCCGATTTGGATCATTTTTCCCATATAAATACCAATACACTCACTTATACAAATATCTTATCTTTGTGCCAAATCTACCTGTTGGCCTGGATCAACCCGGCCTAACCATCGGGTATTCCCTTGGCCGCCCCGCTGTATATTGATTCCCTTAGTACGTCCGCCGGAAACTCAAAATCATGGAAAGCCATTATACCTTCCTACGCACCATTCTGTCCGAGTCCCATTCCCTCGCGGGCAGTACGTCTCAGCTGGCCCCTATTGCCCCGCCTCCCCCGTCGTACCGGGCCGCCTTAAAAGAACCCCCGGCTTATCCCCCGCTCATCAAAACACCTTCCTACCGTTCAACCTGTCTTCAACCGCCTTCTACTTAGTCTGGTTTTATCTACAGTCGTGTTTTTTTTGGTTAGCACTTGCATTTACTCAATGCCTTTGTATTGAATATCCCCCTCCCCCCCGGCCTGCGTGGTTAGCATTGCTGTATATTTTTCCTTCAATATCCCCTCGAGACCTCCCTGAGCCATTTGTACGCTAAATATGTATGATTTTCCTATCTTACCTACTGCATGTCGGTCGTAATTAGGTGGTATTCTATTCCCGGCCATTCCACCCGTGATGTGTATCGAAATGGAGGTAGAATTGAAGAAACTCCAGTTCCCCTATTTTCAAATCAACTAATAGAATATCGATCCCATCTAGAACTATATCCTGGGTACATTGGTCAGTGTAAAAAGGCGCACTTTTACGAAAATTCGCCTAAAAGGTTGTTATTAACTGCCCATAAATACAGTAGGAGTGACGGTATTGTAGACCTGCTAAACCGATGCCCTCTGGTCTGAGTAAATTGATGTAGAATAATAGAGAGTATTGTATGCTTCACTGTGGAAAGACTTGTTTTGTAACTTAGGGTGTAGACATCTCGCAGTCCTCATAAACATGGACTGGCGGAGGTGAATACACCAGCTGCTATTGTTTAGATTTGGATGGGTAAACTAAAGGCCAGTTCCATCAAAGAGTTGCTCTCCCCGTCCTTTCTTCACCCACTGGCCTAGCCAGAATATAGGCTGTTAGTTCTCTATTTAATAGTCCAGGGGTAGGCCGAGGCTACTGGACTAGCGGCCCATTTATTGGGTTGTGGATGGAGACTACCAGCCAAGTTGGCTGTAGTTTAGCCTTATGTTCAATGAAACTGGCCTTCCCCGTTGCCTTGACTAGAGTTGATCAAATAGCCGCCCCCCCTCGCCCACTGGCTCACAGTACGCGGTACCAAAAATACCAATAATAACTACATTTCGACCAATCCCCTCTGCCAATATAACCAAGTAGCGCGCATCTCTTTACCAAATTCTTTTTTTTATAGTCTATGCATGCCTAACCTTTTACCTCATTCTATAATATACATTATACTTCGCAATGGGCGATTCAACTCAGAATGCGCCAATGTTAGAAGAATCGGCCATGGCCATTGACACCCGTAAGTCACTTAACCCAACCTGCATCTACCTTGTCGACCCGAGGTAAACCAGGACCCCCTCACAGGTGATTTCTCTGGCGATCCAGCCACTGTCGACAAACCCAGTCCCGTCCGAAAGCCCCGCCGCTGGTTGTATTCCTAATAGTCGCAAGCCAATTTTCTCTGACTGTCTCTTTGCTTAACTACTTGTAATTTGGTGCACCCTGCATTCTGTTCATTGCGAACTTACTCTCGTTCAAACATTAGCCCAGGTGAAGTCGACCGTCAGGGCCGTGGCACGCAAAGGACGAGGTTTTCGCTCCGAAGCTGAAGGTGAGTATGTACATACCTGTCCCCGCTTTAATTATGAGTTTTATTATTGTTCATGTCTAGACCCCCTTCCATCGAGTTGCCCCAGTCGATATTACGAGAAAGTTGAAATGGGGCCAGTATTTCATGGTATTAATCGCTTTACCCCACCCCTCCTACTGATATAATCATCTTACCTAGAACCCTTAAGTTCCAACCGCATTGATGGGGATACTAATGCCATGAGTGAGGACCCGTCGCAGGGTCAAGCCCAGCGGTCCGTCGAAGGATGGGTCGTTATCGTTACGGGGGTCCATGAAGAGGCCACCGAGGAGGACCTGGTCGATCATTTCCTTGATTACGGACGGGTCAAGGATATCCATTTGAATTTAGACCGTCGCACTGGGTTTGTTAAGGTAAGCGCCCCGTTTAGAACCAAGGGACTGGCTTGGATCTAAGAGCCAGGCGCCGAAGCACTATTGTTTGACGTATGGCTATTTAAAAACTAGACCAGTTGCTGATAAGTTGGGTATGTCTACATATATCTTCACCAATGCTAACACATTGGCCTGACCCTATTCCACCATTCATTATTGCGTGCCACTTGGCTTGTAGGGTTATGCTTTGCTGGAATTTGCCGAATACAACGAGGCCAAGGCCGCCATCGACGGCGCCAACGGAACCGAGTTTCTGGGCCAACCCATCGCTTGTGACTTCGCCTTTGCCCAAGGGCAGTCATCATCGTATACTCAAGAGACCCGAAACAATCGCAGGTAAGTACTGGTGCGGGATTGTCTTTGGCGCGTAACCTCCTATCCCTCTGCCTGGGTTGGGATTCATTCACCTCAGCGGATTAGTTGCCTTATTGCAATCGTAGTATAAGGCTCACCTGTCATTGATTTTTATCTGGTATTGCATCGACTTTTTCCCGAACAAATGTAGACGTCCGACTAATCGAAATCGCCGACGGTCCGCGAGTCCTGGTCGAGAGCGACGGTATTCCTAAGGAAACGGTTCTAGTGGCACTATAACCCCCCCACCCATGGTCCCAATAGTAACGCGAATCCCAGGATATGGGTAGTATGGTAGACTGAATGGTATATAAATGAAATACTAAATACTGATTTATTTGAATCAGATAATTCGAGTCAAAAATGATGAGTTGGAGGATGCGGTCCGGCCATTACAAAGCCCGGCTACGATGTGGGGGTGATTTACATAAAGTCATCTTCAAGATCCTCGGTACAGTTCTGATTACTATTGGCCCTAGTCTCGGCTTCATCAAACATGCCATGGTAGTTCTTCATTTCCTTGAGTTTCTTGTACGCTTGCTTCTGACGCTCCTCTTCCTTGTTCTATTAATTATGGGAGGTTATGACAAGTGGTCATTTTTCAATTAAAACGATAGCAACGATGTCTATATAAATAGTAACCTGGCTCTAATATCTCGGTTGGTATGAAGTGAGGGTAGTGGGATAATATACGTTTAAATACATTCTATAATTCGAGTGATAGGCCTACCTTGGCGAGTCGGGCATCGTTGCGTATCTTATTCAGGGCCTTGAGATGGATGGTTTTCTCGGCATAAAAATCGGGGAAACGTTCCGTTTTCGTTTTGTTGAGCCGATTAACAATTTCGTTGGACCGGGTTTCAATATGAACCCGCTTAACCTGAATGGAGTAGGGTAGAATGGTCGAAGTAAGTAGACCCGATGGAGATACCAGGGTTAGGGTCTAGTAGGCGTCCGAAAAAGGGCTTCTGAATGAACACTAGGCACGTGTGTGAA
This sequence comes from Dimargaris cristalligena, assembly GCA_027576995.1. NCBI lineage: Eukaryota > Fungi > Kickxellomycota > Dimargaritomycetes > Dimargaritales > Dimargaritaceae > Dimargaris > Dimargaris cristalligena. The sequence goes on from JANBQC010000007.1 coordinate 133,731, forward strand.
ATGGATTGCGTATGGCTTAGCAATGCGTAGGAGGGGCTACTATTCACTTACAAGGTGGTGCTTGCGGAATGAAACCTGGCCGACGGCCATATCTCCGGTTTTCTTCAGGTTACTCCAGGGGGTGTAGATGATGGTAATGTCGTCATTCTTGTTTCCTGGTCAATCAAAAAGGGGCAAGGGAGCCAGGTAAGACCGAGCAGAGCCAATACACCGGGGATGTCTGGTTAGTTTATGGCCTAAAGGTAGTATGTCGCATATGGGTAGAGAGATAACGGGAGCGAATGTCCCTCTATGGATTGCATTGGCCTGCAGGTTAGCCACATAGTCGTACCTTCGATGCTGTTGGCTTTGGTCAACTGGCCGAGGTCGATTAACAAGGCCTGGGGCAGGTTGTCCCAGGTTTGGCCAGGGGTCATGCGGAGATAAATATGGGCACTGGAGAGTTTGTCGACGTGGAACCACACGTCTTCGTCCCAGCCGTGCTTAATAAGCTCTTCATTTTCGACCTTGTCTTTGCCGACGTATATTTGGGCCTTCGGTGAGACCGCTGAGGCCGCATGGGCGAAGAAGGTCAGACATATCAAGGGTACATAATAATCCATGGGGTAATATTAATATAGCCGTTAGTCAGGGTAGGTGTGCCAGACCCAACCATTGCAGAGGCTGTATGCCTTTGGATTGCCTAGGGTCGCTGCTGCATCCGGGCGAATGGCTGGTCCGCTTGACGAATAAGTTTACACCGGGGTAGATAACAACTGTGTAGCACCACCACCTACCAGTGCTCTCGAAGTAATAGACCATGGCTGTGTTTCGGGGGGAGGGAGTAGTCCAAAGGGCTGGAAGTAAGTAGAAGAATGCGACGAGGCTCGGGTAACAAACTGGCAGTCAAAGGCGGGGGGTGTCCAGAGGCCGGGTCAAAAAGGGAATTAATCCAATGGAATAGAAAAAAAGTAGCAAACGCTTCGGGCCAATGGGGTGACCAATGAGGGAGGCTCTGCAGCCAAAAAGCTGAGGTTGGTGTGGTATGTACTTTACTGTGCTGTGCTGCTGACAAGAGGGGGGGGGGGCCCACGCACACGAGGTGGGGGAATTCCCATATTCTGGCCCCGCTTGGCTAATGGAGGAGGTTAACTGCCTTTGGGTTATGCTTTGGCGGGATTTCCTTCATCCTAGCCTTCTATGGGTAAAAACTACTTTGATAATCGTGCCATTCGATTAACTTTGCCTTTCAAAGATCAGTCTATCCCTCCTTACCGACTTCGGCCCCCCTCACGTACTCACCGCCCATCGGTACCCTTTTAGTTATAGCCAGTTTTGTGGTTCTGTCTTGGTCTACTCCGCACCTCTGTTTGTTACAATAGCAACCATCGAACCACCACCCCCCTAACGCCCAATCTTTGCACCCCCTTTTGGCCCAGGATGAGTACTGCTTCCGGAAACGAAGTTGAGTTGCTGGAATTCCGGCTACGTCAGCTGGAAACCCTGCTCCTAGTAACCCAAGAAAGGGCCGCTGTTGACCAGGCCAACTCCTCTGAACGACACCTTACCTCTCGGTTAGCCGCCCTCGAGACCCAATTCCGGCATCATACCAAGCGGAACTTTTCAATCGATGAGTTTATTCAAAAATGTAGGTTATATGATATTGCCAAGAACGTAGACGGCAATCCCCTATGGTTCGGAAAGAGTATCCTCCCCTCGACTATCTGCGGAACTGGCCGCCTTCTACGCATATAATTGTTCTTTTTTTCCCGAGGTAACTAACCGACTAATTACATACTCATGTACCCTCGTTCCCGACCGATATAAACACCAGACGAGGCCATGAAGCCCTTTCTCGACAATCACAGCCTCGAGATGGAAGCCGAGCGCCTGCCCGCCGAAGCCAAACTGGAGATCCTGATGAGTTCAGAAACCGAACTGACCCAGGTATGCCAGCAGCTGGCTGAATTAGAGCCGCTGCAGAAGTACGTTAATCCGCCTGAGTTTGGCAAAGCCGCGCAATGCGCCCCGGCGGTGGAGGAATTGGTCACTAAGCATCGCAGCCAGGCCCAGGAGCACCAATCGGCATCTCAGCAGTTACTTCAGATCATCGATGCCTACAACACCACCGTAAGTACCTGCTGAGTTTTGGGAATTTAAAGATGGGCGCCATGGGTTGTGTGTCAATTGAGTTGTCTAGCATTTGTCAATTAATATATACATTACCTATGGAGTTATTTCTACATTGAGTCATTTACTGCATGGTCCGCCTGATTGATGATCCGGGACTTATTCTAATATAATATCCATTATGTATGTACAACTTGAACAGGTTAACTCCCTTTCGGAAATGTTTCTGACGTGGGACGGCACCCTGGCGGAAATCGAAGGCCAAATCAGGGCCCTCGAGAAGAAACCCTAGCGGAATAGCCTATTGACTATGTGTATTTCTAAGATGGGATCGGTTTTGTGTACTTCGAGTACAGGTGGTATATTTTAATTATGTTAACCCGATCTCCAGAGACTCGGCATTAAATGTGTTGTTGTGGTACATCGGCCGCCGCTAATAGGAGGTAGCAGAATCACTGAAGTCCAAGGGAGAATATTAGGTGTAAGGGTTGGTAATATTATGAATCGAGCGGGCGGGCATTTGCAGTGTATTTAACGAGACTTTGCCGATCACCAAGGTGCCTCTGTCTGTCCGTTCGCTTTGCGGGCGAGCAAGAATGGAAATTCAACTTGGTTTTAGAAGGAGGAATACTAGTTAGTGCTGGCACGTGAGAGAGGGGATGGTTCTAATGAATGGATGGAGAGGAGAGAAGGGGGGCACGTCACGTTTCCGTCCCTCTCTATTATATTACCAGCCCTTCTTTCTAATGACAAGGCGGTAAAGGGAAATCAGGTCGTGTATAGTATAAAGTACTTACTTGGTTAGGACTTCCTTCTCTAACATGTGATAGGAGAGAAAACGATAGGCCCATTTATACATGCATTGGCTGATAGGAAAGGGATAGCAGGGGAACCACCACCACCAATGTCGCTGGAGCTAGTCAAGAACCGCCGAGGGCGAGTCACAAGCGAAATACTGGCGGAGGGTAGTCGTCTCGCCGCGCTCTTTAACAGGTATTGTCCCCAACCACCCTGGCCCGCACACATGCCTATATGCATATATGCATCTATATATATATATATATATATATTTGGCCCGGAATAGAAGAGGCTGAAAGTTCCCGTAGTGTTACTGCCGTCGGCTCTATTGTTTTATCGTCCTCCTGCCCTCTCTCTCTTTCTTGCCAAAGACTGTATAACTCTTCTTACCTCTCCTTACTCTTTTAGTATATTCTATCTCAGACCTCTCTTTTCCTTTTCCACTGCCTTCTAAGCCATCCTTGCCAGCCCCCCTCCCATTTATACATTCATACATTCGGTTACCATGGCTCTTCGTCTCTCCCGCACTTTGTTCAGCCAGCGGCTGGCCCGCCGGGCCTTTTCGACCACCCGGCCGTCCCACATTGACCTGTCCCTAAGTGAGGAACAACGCTCCATTCAGGACCTCGCCCGCAAGTTCGCCGCTGATGAAATCATCCCCAAGGCCGCCCACCATGACCGGACCGGTGAGTACCCCGTCGAAATCCTCAAGAAGGCCTGGGAGGTCGGTCTGCTCAACACCCACATTCCCCAGGAATACGGCGGTCTGGGTCTGGGCATTTTCGACAGTTCTCTCGTGACCGAAGAGCTGGCCTACGGCTGCAGTGGCATCCAGACCGCAATGGAGGCCAACAATCTGGCCGAGGCCCCCGTGGTCCTGGCCGGTAGCGAGGCCCAGAAGAAAAAGTATCTGGGCCGTATGACTGAAGAGCCCCTAATGGCCGCCTACTGCGTGACCGAGCCCGGGGCTGGTTCCGACGTGGCCGGGCTACAGACCCGCGCCGAGAAGAAGGGCGACAAGTGGGTCATCAACGGCCAGAAAATGTGGATCACCAACGGTGGCAAGGCCAACTGGTACTTCCTGTTGGCCCGCACCGACGCCCAAGCCAGCACCGGTAATGCTTTCACCGGCTTTATCATCGATGCCGACTCCCCCGGCATTTCTGTGGGGCGAAAGGAAATCAACATGGGTCAGCGGGCCAGTGATACCCGCGGCATTACTTTTGATAACGTCGAAGTCCCCAAGGAGAACGTCCTGGGGCAGCCCGGCAAGGGCTTCAAGATTGCGATGGGCGCCTTTGACGTGACCCGTCCCCTAGTGGCCTCCGGCGCCGTCGGTTTGGCCCGTCGCGCCATGGATGAGGCCACCAAGTACTCACTGGAGCGTAAGACCATGGGCCAGCCCATCTTCAACCACCAGGCGGTCAGTTTCATGATCGCCGACATGGCCATTGGTATTGAGGCTGCCCGTATGATGGTCTGGCGGTGCGCTTGGTTGGGTGACCAAGGCCAGCGTAACACCTACTACGCCAGTATTGCCAAGGCCCTGGCCTCCGAGGTGGCCAACAAGTCCGCTGCCGACGCTGTCCAAATCTTTGGCGGCAATGGTTTCAATACGGAGTACCCCGTCGAGAAACTCATGCGAGATGCCAAGATCTTCCAAATCTATGAAGGAACTAGCCAGATCCAGCGTTTGGTTATTAGCCGCAGCGTCGCCAACCAGTTTAGCTAAACCGTCTGAATTGCCATGCATTTGATATAGAAATTGGAGCAAGGAGGGGGGTTTATATATACAGAGACCGCGTGCTACGGTGTTTTATATATATATATATATATATAATATTTAAAATGTAATAGATATTTATCATAATTGCTCGCTTCATGAAGTTACTATAGCCTGTAAGTAAGGTGCGTGATGGTATGTTTCATTAAGGTCGACTGGGCATCGTTATAAAAAGCCCAAGGCGAGCTTGGCCCGATAAAATGGGAGAGGGAAGGAAGGGGGAATTGGCGAATAGCCTTAAGATAGTATGTAGTCTGTTAAGTGTGTGGGATGCCACCGGTTAGCCATCCATAAGCCCGAGGAATTGCCGCCCAAGGTGGAGTAAGTTGATACCCTTAGCTAACCAACCAAACCACACGTGCATGTATCTCCCCCCCACTTTCCCTTTTGCTAGCTCTGGTTCAATCGGCAGAATCCCTTGACTCGCTACTTGAATTACTGTCATGGCCCTTACATTAATATCCCTTGTGCCGGCCTCTCTTTATCTGTGGTCACCCAAAGGGGAGGAAGTACCATTAGCAAGCTACACAGAAGTTGCGCCCTGAACCTAATTCGCCACCCAAATATACTAAGAAGCAAGCTGTATCATACAGGACGTGGTTTTATTGACACATCAATGTACCCAATGAAAATTGGCCTAGTATAAGAAAACCATAGAATACCAAAAGGGCGTGGTGAACGAGTCCCAAAATAATTTAACGCACTGGTAAACCGGCACCAAATATACTTATTTACATACCACACTCAATAAAACCGCAAGGAGGGCGGAGGGAGAGAGGAAAATTAACTGCCGGGCGTAGCATTTAAACGGATCATTTGCCGCCATAGAAGCGATGCCCTGGTCTTCAGGCGAGCCCACTTCTCCTTCCATTTCCCGGAAGGCAAAGCCCCCGACGGGTTTTTAGTTTTAGTCGGAGTTTTGAGTTTGCTCAATAATTTGGGCAGAAAGGCCTGTTTTTGGGCCGGGGGGTACGTACTGGGGGGTTTGGCCACACCGCCTAGTCGAGCAGCGGCATAGTTTAGGTGGTGATTGGCAGGCAAGTGGATATGTTGTGTTTTGGTTGGCATAGGAAATGGCATATGAATCCTTTTATGATACTCCCGCTTGGAAAGTTGCCGGGCATTGAGGCCGGCTTGGGGGCTGGACGACGAGGTGAGGTGGGTACAAAGCAATAGGAGCAGACCCAGTAGAAATGTGGGTCTAATATAATAGTATAGCATGGTTGTTTTACGTGGGTGTATGAAAGGGTATATCGGTTGGCTCGAAAGGGGACCTGCTTTACAAGCTAATGAATGCCACAAATTTGGGAAATACTATTCCAGCTGGGGAATATGGATTTAATAAAGAAGACAAATTATCGGACGGGCGATAGTAGAAAGGGCAGCCACCAATGAAAAATACTAGTGACATAACATTTTGCTAATGGATTATAAGATTAAATGTAGGGTTAGGATACTTGAAAGAGATGGGTGCTGGCGATGGGGACATCCTTATATAATTTTAAAATAGCAGAGGGAGGGGGGCGCAATTTTAAGCCACTTGGCCGGGGCTCGTGTGTCAGGAGAGGGCAGAAAGAAGGGAGGAGGGGGCCGTGATTCCATCGCAGTGGTCGCGGTATTCATTGTACCGGGTTGGGCGTGTAAGCTACACTATATGAATGGGAGCCCAAAAGCAACTCTCCCATGGCATTTAACAAGTTCCATCGAAGCGAGCTGCATTCTTTGTACCCGATAAGGCATTCTGGTTGTTCACTACGGAGGCATCTATTTTACAAGTGGGGGGGTTTTTTTCAATTGACATTGACCGCTTTCACACAGCCCCGGCGACATTCCTTTCCCATGTCAATTGCAAAAATTGACAGGGGTATATATATATACATGTATGTCTTTCGGCACCATTCCCCTTTTGGTCGCCGGTTTCTTCATGTAGTCCGGAGTAGCGGGAATCTGACTTGGAGGAGAAGGGGATATCAAGGGTGGTGTATGGGTACTCCGGCTAGACCCCAACTAAAATATCTTGGCAATAGAGAGTAGTCCAGTCCCATTAGTCTCCACTCTCTCGTCTTGGACAAACCCCCCCAAGGTTGGCCAAGCCTTGATTATATGAAGGGGTGGAATTTCCTTTATATTCGTTTATATGGCGACATACAGTTTGTCGGCATGGGTTGGTGTAATGAAACCGCTAGCCCCAGCACCACCAAGAGGTCCACGAATAATGGGGCCGAAATGGCCGTTATTTTGGAGTACCCAGGAAGCCTGATAACATTTTGAGCCAATGTGTGTCCGCCCGGTTCACTTCCCTTAGGCAAGATGGATCTAGAATACTCTCCCCTCCCTGTGATCGTCTGCGTCCATGGGCAAATGAAGAGCTGAGCACTCTCCCCCCTTTAACAAGTTTCTTGCATGCCCGTCTGGGCCATATTAAAGCACCGGCGATATGCTTGCCTTGCCGCCTTGGCGAAACCAGTCCCTCTCTAGGTAGAGAACCTAAGGGTGGTGATAATTATAGGACAATAGCCACCATCTTCTCCCTCCTACCTATTGCATGCCCATGGCTGGCCCTCGCGGCATACATAGCCAAGTCAGGGGGCTTTTTGTACAGATGTGAGTGGCAACAACGATGGATGATGACACATTAGTGTAAGGTGACTGGCTTTTCGCACCCCGCGCTTCCGTTTGCTTCTTTGGTAGTCTGTCTGTATCTGATGGAGCGGAAGGCGTGGGTGGGAAAAACAGGGGCGGGTGGGTTCTATAGAGGGGATCCAAACTGGCCAATGGGAAAAATGCCGCAACCCTCATTCACCCACATTAATAAACGCCCACTATGGCCTGCATTCGTGCATGTTTCACCCACTCAAAGCCCTCCCACACCTATTATTATTAAGCAGTTGCGGTGACGACAGAACTTGGGAGGCAAAGCAGCCCAGCCGGCTATTATGATCCCACCCACCCCAGTTATTTAAGTACTGGTGTCGCTTCGCTCTCCCGAGTTTCCAGCTCTTTCTTAACTCCATACCTCCTCTTCCGTGTATATTTTTCCCTGGCTCCCGCAGTTCTCTCTAATCCATTCCTTCATTCAGGTAAAACAACCCACCCACCCTCCTCTACTCTCTCTCTCCCATCCTTCACCATGGTTCAAGCCGTTGCCGTTCTCCGGGGTACCACCACCGTCAGTGGTGTCGTCAAGTTCAACCAGCCCAGCGCCGACGGTCCCGTCCACGTCACCGGCGAGCTGAGCGGTCTCATTCCCGGCAAGCACGGTTTCCACATTCACCAGTTCGGTGACAACACCAACGGCTGTACCTCCGCCGGCCCCCACTTCAACCCCCACGCCCAGACCCACGGCGCTCCCCAGGACACCGTCCGCCATGTCGGCGACCTGGGCAACGTGGAGGCCAACTCCAACGGCATCGTCACCATCGATATCAAGGATTCCGTCATCCAGCTGACCGGCCCCCACTCCATCATCGGCCGTACCGTCGTGGTCCACGCCGACGAGGACGACCTGGGCAAGGGTGGCCACAAGCTGTCCCTCAGCACCGGTAACGCCGGCGACCGTCTGGCCTGCGGTGTGGTGGGTATCGCCGAATAAATACGATCCCTATTTATGGCTTTCCCTGATCCATCCACAGCACCAACCACTCCACCCCTCCTAAAAATGTGGGTGGGTTGGATGCGCTCCTTATTAAAAATAATCGAACGTGACCACCAACTTCTACTCTTTGTTTTGGACCAGGGCCCCCTCTTGTAACCTGAACCGTCACTTCAACTGACTATAGTAAAATTATTTTATATATCACATTAATGTATTGTTAAAACTACTGGGTTTATTGAAAATAGAGGAGTGTGGGGATTATTGGTCTACACACGTGTGTGGGATAAGCGAAAGAAGGATTCCTCTCTCAAAAGTAGGAGGGTGGATGGGTCAAGTGCTAAAGGGGTTTCACCAAAGACCACGGGGCAAATACTAAGCAGTGGTTAGTAGAGCGGGGGGGATTTGTACATCAATAATGTGCACAATGCCAGATAAATACCCCTTTCCCTTCCATTCATAATCTTGAGTAGGGCGTGTGGTTGTAGTTATGAACGAGCCATTAGGGACCATGTACGACTACCACCACACCTCGCACTGGTTTACTCTTCTACTTCAGGAGTAGCCCAGATTTGGCCGGCTACGGGAATCTTGGAGAGAAGGTCCTGGCGCACAAAAGGCACCTTCTCGACGAAGTACAGAGCACCGATACCGGCGGCAGCCCCCCAGACGGTCAGGGACTTGGTGCTATGTGTTAGTAATCGTCGGCGAATTTGTTGTTGGGGGGTAGCGTGAAATAATAATGTGGCAATAGTTCGATAAATATTAGTGACATTCATGAGAAAACCCAAATGACGATTGGGATTGCTTTTCTTTAGTTATAATAACTATTATTAATAAGGATATAACTACCCAACGGTATATACCACTGGGGTCCTGATAGCTCTATGTCCAAGTGATAATATCTTCCGGGATAGAGACAATCTGGTTCCTTGACTTGCTCCAGTCTACAGCACGCTTGGTTAGAAATTAGAAAGGTCATAATATCTGTTGGTAAAAAAAAACCAAGCCAACGCCTCATAATCCAAGCATACAGTTAGTTAGTCAGCCTGGACCAATCTGCCTCGGGCACCTAGGGGTGAGATCGAAAAGGAGTGAACATACCTAGCACGCAGAGCGTCCATGGAGAAGGGACCCAGGTGGAAGGCGGATTGAATGCGGACGCGAGGGGCGAACATATTGGATAAAGCAAGGTGGGGGGATTCTAGAGTAAGTGGGGAGGAGAGTGGATTCCAACTAGGGAATAACTAATAATAATGAGAACGACAAAGTCTACAAGAATAGAATGTGATAAATAGGGTGATGAGTAGTAGTTGAATGGAATGAATCCAGGGCTATACCCTTCTTTGCACTACGTTTGGTCGGCTGGGCTGACTGGTTCCACCCCCCCCCCCACACACACACTTCGTTATGCGTTAGCAGAGAGGGCTGTTGAAATGGTGGGGGAGTAGTAACTTATTCAGAGCTCGCCTCCATAGACGAGAAAGAGTCGTGTAAAATGTAATGCGCCAACTATTAAAAACTATGACATGAAAACCACGTTGGGGCAAGCAAAAAAATATACCATGGGATATATTTATATATAACTAATGGGACCTAGGTCGGTAGATCACGTGACTCGAAAGGGGTTTTTACATAAATAACCTCCAACTTTACTGCCTTCCCCACAATCCATTCCCTTTTACTCAAGATTGTGAATATAAAAACCCTGCTATGGACAGAGTATATCATCAACCTTTAAGTCGAGTCCTAAATTCTAATTCGACCACAGAGCGAAGTCATTTCAAATTACATGAGCAACATTTATTGAGTCTATTCGACGTTGACAAGCAATCAATACCGAAGTTATAAATGTCAAAACAGCCCCCTAAAAAATAAACGGTATTCATTTCAGTACACCATTGACTCAAGCGTCTGTGATCTCTGGTTTCGCTTGGCCCTTCCATTCAAAATAAATGAATTCAGGGCAGGCCGGATCGGTCTTGAGTTCCACCCGCTCAGTTCTAGTCAACTGGTCCCGCAGGTCATTAATAATTACTTGATTGGCCTGCACCGCCTTGCCGAGTCGGGTGAAATAGTCATCGAGAGAATCGCCGACACACAGGGCGTAGCATTGGTCAGCCGACGGGTGCGCATTGAAGTTGTTGGTATTAATTTGGCAGTTCGCCATATGGGACCGGGCCTTGTCGAGCAGTTGCCGGGGGTTGGCCGTGGTAAGGTACTGGGCTACACTGATCCATTCGTTGGGACGTAGCAACGTGGGATTACGGATACCCAAGAAGACTCGGAAACGAGCACAGAAGTAGGAATCGATATCGCTTAGCCCGAAGTTCCATTTAGGGTGTTGCCCGATTTGCACCAGAGTGGCCAGTAGCTAGATAATCAGGTATCATTTAAATTCACCATTTGGGGGTATAGTAATTCAGTAATCGGATACAGGGGTGCGTCAGTATAATGGTCAAATCAGTACAGAAAGGAACGCAACCAAGCTTAACCACAGGCTGGATCACTGGCAGCTATTGATTAATCCATGGCCCTAGGCTCTAATGAAATCCGAGTTGCAGGAGCAGATGCACTTACCAAAAAAACTCCCCGACAGAATTCCTGCATAATCACCAAGCGCTGGCACTTGGATTCCAACAGACGAGTCGTCTTCGCAAACATCAACGGGTTGATTCCTATAGGCAGCGTTCCACAAATAGTAGAAATACACATCATTAAAATTAATCTCCCATTCCATACATCCACTAAGACGACTCAGTACTAGGTTTACTCTATCGGGGACTGTGGGCCAGACCTGCCTAGCGCGGTTATAATTTAAGAAACATCAAACATCCGTTAATCAATAAGAACTTTCACTTACCGCTCAGTTTAGTGCTCTTAACAATTTTGCCGATGTCCTGGGCCACGCTTTGCAAGTGACCTATCCGAACACTCAACAAATAATCGGCCCACCTGAAACATTCCATATTATTCACAAAATAAATACATAAGTATATAATTAGGCACCCCAGCCGGGTTTACAGAAAGCGAACGGGATCCCTGGACTGGAAGTTGGTATAGAGTAATAGAAGCCATAAACTGACTAAGAAGGGGTATTGTAACTTACCAGTAAATAATGATAAGTTCGGAAGGACTGTAAATATCCAGGGTGATTCCGCTAAGGATAAAGTCTATCATAATACTCAACCGATTATCCATAGCCCAGGCGGAAAAGTAGCCGTATTCAAACGGGGTACCCTATCAAAAAAAAAAAAGCGATCAAGCACGAAAATTAGTACAATAGTATGCATTAATATACTGAACTACCAATGACCAAATAAACATGGCGACTTCACTGAAAGACTCAAAAATAACTATACACTACCTGCACCGACACCCGAACCATGGATCGGTTAATTTCGGAATTCTGCCTTTCTAATATTAAAATCTACACGGTAGAGAGGGTATTGTCAAGTAGAGGTGAATAATATAGGTCAACCATGCTTGGCCAATGGGTTAGAGATGGAGGGTTGAAAAAACCATTGGGTAAAATTAGAGGACGAAGGAGGGGGTGGCCCCCACTCATGTCCGGATATGAATTATGACCGGCAAGGGTCAATTATACATCTGGCGATTATAATTACCTGCGAGTGAAGGTTATTCCAGTTGGCCAATAGCTTGCGTTGAAGACGTCGCTGGCGGCAGAGATTCTGGGAACGCAACTTAAGGCTCAGTAAAAATGTCTATAGGAGTAGAAATGGGTCACAAAATATATATATATTTTTTTAAAAAACTATTAGTTACAAGTCGGTGTATTCCGGCGGGACAGCCCCATATGTCAACTACGGAGGGAAGCAATCACCAACGGTTGTTTATGAATAATTGTAATAGCATTCTAGACTTACCGGGGTGGCAAATTTAAGGAATTGGGTGGCTAGAGTTTCAGGGCGAGACGCATTGGGGTTGTCACCGGGCATCCCAATACCGTCGAACTCCACCCGAGCAGGGAAAAATTGGGTAGGCGGACAGCAAAACTCACGAACGCTGTCAGCCACTATCTGAAAATGGGTGCGATGGCCAAACAGAGTCCCGTCCCTATCTAGCATAGACTGTGAATGTCCAACAAAGGAGCCGACAAATGGTCATTAGTGGAGTTCCGCTGTAAGGGGAGGAGACATGGAAATGCTTTCAACTAACATATCAATAATAAAATCCTCATAATACCATAACAAGGTGCACATGGGTATACATATAGTCACCCTGTATATAATCACTTACCATCAGGGCCGACCGGGCAAGCGGAAGAGGTAGATCGGGCCCGCGCTGAAAATAATCGAGGAACGACTTAATAGCCTCGGACGATGGCGGTGACCGCAAAGCAGTGATGCGACTGAGATCACGAACAATCCGGTCCATGGCCAGGGCGGCCTCGGTGGCGGTTAGCAGGGTGATTTTACGGGGAGGAGACTGGCCGATTAATTTGAGACTTTCCCGGTGATCGAACGCTAAAGCCCGGGATACACCATTAAAAGCAAGTATTGAGGGTTAGTATTCGGTAGAGGATTAGGCGGCTATTCTCGACTACTATCATAATGTCAAACCAAAAAGATAGCGGGGCGCTAATTAGACACAGAGTGTCCGATGGGGTTTATATGGAGAGGGGTACTTGCCACTATGTACCACCGAGCCCAGTTCGTATGTATTTTCAGTATTAAAATCCGAGTCTCGGCAACTGAAATATTGGTCGTTGAGAGTCTCAATCTCGTATTCGACATCAGTCGTAAATGGATAGAGTTGGAGAAGTTGTAGCAGGCGCTGTACCAAATAAGGGCAACACACGGTGATTAAGACGAGGGAGTATATTAGTGATTACCGAAAATCTCAACGACCGGAAAATACTGGAGGCATCGAAATCTAGCCCAATCCTACTCATTTAAGTAGAGATTACATCACAATCGCATGCATAATACCGATGCAGTGCGGTAAAAAGGAAGCCGTGACCTACCATGCGGACTTCCAACCGGTTTTTAAGTGCGAGCAAAGTCGAGCGATCTGGGCCCTGGTCATCAGGGGAGATTAGAGACTCGGTTACTATTAGGCGAGCACGAGTAAGAAGACGGAGACACTCGGGAATACTGGCCTTCGGAGTGAGAGTCTGGCCGTAGTTGCCGTTTATAAAATCCTCGTCTTCGTACAAGTTGCCGGATCGCATTTCGTGCCACACCACGGACACACAGGTCATGGCTGCTACTAGGTGGCTGTACAGCACATAATTCCAAGCGTTGGAATCAACGTAGGCCATGATTTCCCCGGGGGTCAGCGGAATCAAGAACTTCAGATAAGGGCACATGAGGATGGTTTGGGCCGCTGAATAACCCGACTGCCAGGTCATCTAATGAGAATAACGTATATAAAAAAAGTTCAACCGGGATATCGGAGCATACATCAGTGTATGATTTTAGGACCTGTCCGAGTGTCATAATAAACCGCTTATGCAATGCATTATAGTGCCAACTTTAACGCCGAGAGCTGTACATTACAATGCCGGATGGACGGACGTACCTCACAAGCGGTGAACTGGTCAATGATCCACAACACCTCCTCCGGAGTGCGAGTTTCTAGGCAATCCAATGGGGGGAAATCGGGCTTATTGCAAAGAAGCAGACCCGAGTCCATTTTGGGGTCCATGATTTCCAGGGCACTCATGGAATCAAACAGATCAAAGAAAGGTGCCAGAATTAGCTTGCCCTCTTGCAATTCTGTGGTGTACGGGTTGGGTCAATAGGAAGGTACATAGTAATTGTAAATTGAATTAGAAGTTAGGTTGGCCGTTTAACCGGATATCTGCCCAGTTTGGAAGGCCATGTACTCGGCATATTAGGGGATACCGGGGCAGCTAGTTTAGCCTCGGCCTACACCCGAAGGAGGGGGGAAGTCCACAGTGGCAACTTACCATTCGTTGCCTGGTCCAACAGGGGCTTGAGGTCGGCCCATTCTTCACTGGGCTGGTTTTGCGGCGCGGCCGAGCCGTTGGCGAGAGCAACGTCGGGATCGGACTCCATGGCGAATAGACTGAAAGGTGAACGAGGGCGGGGATAGAAGACAACGGCGGGGGGAATAGGCCGAGAGAGCGGAGAGCAAAGCGACCGGCGAGGGATGTGGAGGCGAGGGAAGGGTGCTACGGAAGCGGGGAGAAGGAAGGAAGGCTAGGCTCTTTGAAGGAGGAGAAGGTGGTGGTTGTGGTGATTAACTACAGTTCAGCCAGGCTGAGGATTGCACGGATTGTCAAATAAACAGGTGGGGAGGGGAAGGTGTACCATAGTGGGAAGGCCACATAGATAGGTCATAGCCACCAGAGTACTACTCCTCACCAACCCTTCACTACAAGCGGGAGGAAACCCATAGAGAGTAGTCCAATAAAACCGCCACCAGAATTGGTTTACCACCAGTTTCCCGGATCCCACTATTAACTACTTTACTTGGCGTATAACCCCACTAACTACCATCCGGTACCCTTTAAGTTCTATATACACACCACCCACCCATATATATATACCCATACTGTATTACGCTGGCGAGGCTATGGCGTCTCCTTCCACTTCCGCCGCCCAAACCGCATTCCGGCCCCTGGGGTCCAAATTTGACCCCGCTCAGCCGCGCCCGGCCTCAAGTTACCTAACCCCAACCCTCTTGGCCGATTCCTTCCGAATGAAGAACCACTTCGCCCCGCCCAAAGCCAGCACTCCCCTGTTCGGCAGTGGGTCGCTCTCCGCCACCGTCGGCCCCACCATGGCTATGGAACCACCCACCTTTTTCCAAGTGTTCCGGGCCCAAATCGCCGTAAACCACCGCCGTCTGTTGAGCGTACTACGGCCGGGCGAAAGACTGCCCCGTGGACAGCCCTGGTCTACCACCCGGCTACTCATGGAACTGGGCTGGGAATACATGTTCTACCCCTATTTCCAAGGACTGGGTCTGGCGCTACTTCGCCATTGGTACGCTTACGCTCGCCACCTCCGACCGTGGCCTTGGATGCGGGAACGACTATTGCTACGTAAGGCTTAACTTAAACGTATAGCATTACCAGTGTATTCCCACCGATTTTCAGGGGTTACCTTTTCCGGCATCTAGTGCCTGGTATTCTTCCACCCTACCATTGATTGTAACAATATAATAACAGTAATAAAAATTCCCTAGGGTTTCCGATATCTAAAAACAGCGGATTGCAACCAAATCGCTGTAGTAACCCTTAATACACCCAGCCGAGATCTATGCAGGGGTTACAATATTTCAAAAATTATAATATGAGTGGTCACCAAAAAATACAACCCTAAGCAAGATGACGCCTAAAATCCAAAATTGATGCAAAAAAGAAGTACCAACGGCGGGGGTCGAACCCGCAATCTTCTGATTAGAAGTCAGACGCGTTATCCAATTACGCCACGCCGGCCTATATTATTACAATTTTTGAATGTAAGCTAGATTCATGACAGATTGAATCTAAAAGTCGCAGACTCCTTCTCCTGGATTGCGTTGCCTACACATTTATCCACAAATAGATATATGCTCAACTTTAAAACTACATTATTATTATTCTACAGTCAACAAATGAATCCGCTCGGACAATTTATTTTAACCAATAGGGTAACAGTACGCACCTTACAATCCCAAACTGTAAATCCTATGAAATTATATCCACCCGAATATTTTTTATATTGTATAGTGGTGGTTATAATTGAACTGTTGTATAAATGGTAGAGTAATGTATAATAATTGGTATGTTTGCTACCACTACGTGCTGGCGCCAAGTGAAATCCCTAGTTTAATGTTTTGACACTCGGACTTCTTTGCTCTGTAGATCTTATAGATGTACACTTTACCCGATCTCGAAACCCCTTAGCATCGGCTTTTAATTCCAATGGTGTAGATTCATTAGGAATGCTTTGGGTCCGGCTGATATAAAATATTTTGACCGAAACTAGCTATACCTTAACTGGAAATGTGTTTCTGCCATACTTTTCTATAAACTAATGGGTCGGTCTTTTCCGAAATACGCTTGAAATTGTAAGCAGAGATACGACTACATAAAAAATAGCAGGTGGCAATAAATTCAAGGTGCCATTTTTGAGCACTTTTTTACTCAGTGAAATAACACGTCAGTTGAAATGTTAATTATTTACTACCAAGTGCCCGGAACCATATTCTAGTGAGTGCAATTCACTATCAACTATAAATCTAACCTGTAATTACTCGGTCCTTTGTATTGTATTGCCCTAGAAGATTTCAAACACCCACCCCGTTATCGACGGAATACCCGGCTGTTACCCAACACTTCTACTTCATACAGACCGTAACATACCCCGCAGCCAAGGTCTTTAAATTGCCCTTCGCTGGTCTTGGCTTGGCAGGATCATTTTCTCAAATTGATTTTACCTGTGCAAATATATATTGAATTATTATTAAGGAATAAATTTAGAGATATGCTTAAATAACCTACCCGATTCACCCATTAGTGGGTTGAGTAAAACTTCCAGTAGATTTCGAGGTGTCTATCTTTCTATAGAAATGTCACTAAGCCAACTAACTATTCAGGGCTATTAAACCAATAATATTCTTATAAATGCTTTATCTCAATATATTGTCGCTTCTTATGAAACCCTGAACAATACAACCTCCTAAGTATGCTTAGTAGTGTAGATTAAGCATTTTGACAATCGTTTTTGTTTACAATATAAGTGCTATTTTTAGATATGCAATATAATAATCTATTTCTGGAAATATATGATACAAAAGATAGTTAAAATTCCAAAACAGTAATTATACTGGTTAAATAACTTTTGGTTAAGTATAGAACACAGTACTTTATATACAAATATATTATCCATTATCTTGATTATTATTGCGGTATACAACAAGTCAGTGACGGTCCGAATGAGGGATGAATATTAACTGAAATCTTGAAAGAAATTGATTGATGGCGATAAAAATAGCTGACCGGAAATGAAGAAGGCTGGAAAGATTGTAAACAATGGAAAATAACATATATTCTAGTTATTTATGGAAAATCGGGTAAGTGAAAACAAATTCCGACTTAAAGAACAATTTTTAATGATCATGCATATGGTTGCCATCAATTAACAATTAAAAGATATAGCCTATGGACATTGGTGCCACCGTTATGGAACTTTGGGATAGTCACTAGTAAAATATACCCTTTAATATAAAATATATTAAAAATTTTCACCAGATAATACTGATGTTAACATCAAGTACAGTGCCAAGGTACACATTAAGTCCTACCACAGTAGCATGGTATGACGGAGTTGGCTAGATAAAGAAATGTCAACTCAGCTTATTAATTACGCCAGTTCAAAGTCACTGGCATATGCTGATATGCCATTTTACATTATTGGCCAAGATTAGTCAAAGGACCGAGCGAGTTGCTTATAAACAGTAAATTATATATTTTTGTTCGCCTAATGGGTGGATAACTCTTACAAGACTCAATGTGAATATCCAAGCTAATTGCCTTTATAGACACCCTAGCTGGACAAATTAACACGGGTGGATGACCTTGTTGCAAGTTACAACACAGATATAATTGGTGCAAATTTTTATTAAATAGTTGAGTACAACAATTATATAACTGTACTTATAGTAAATCAGAATTTTTTGTTGTTGTGAAAAACACAGCTCAGTCAAGTAATTGGCACTTTATAAAATAGTTTAATATTAATTTCGGTAAATATGATAATAATCAAAGTTGCTAATAATATTAATGATGTAGTTTTTTTAGAATATAGAAAAAGAGATAAGATGTGGCTTGAACCTGCTCTCTCCCTTCTTGTGCTAATGTCAGCTATATATATATATATCATTGTTATAAATGGACAATAGTTTTGTCCATGCCAGAATGAATAATCACTGAATCGATAAGCTATTGATATCCATAACTGCACTTAAGTCATGAGAAGTCCAAGGTCAAAATATAATGGCTAAAATAGTAATGATCCAGCTTATAATCAGACTTGAATAATTAAAAGAGTAATGATTCATTGATAATTTTTTTTCACAAATACTAATATGCTTTTACTAATATCCAAGGTCGGGCCAAGGTATCCCAAACTCAAGAAGTCCATGACCCAATTCAGGTATCCTAAGGCCATGTCGGCCATGACCACAACATGTTACATTATTTTTGGGCTGAGCTTAATATGATATAGTTATGTTAACAATGATAAATGCCTAAGTATAAAATCAGAGTTGTAAATATGATAATAACTAAGTTCTTATTTGATAAGAATGAGTTTAAGGAATATCCTCCTGAAGAGGCAGAGTTCCATCAGTTTTAATCAAGGTCCAGGGACTAATGATATTATAGGTATAAATATTAGTCAACTGGTTGTACCATCAGGGCCTGACACCATTGATGGGCTTAAGAACCAGGACCAGGTGATGTCAGAGGCATCAGTTATTGTACCAAAGGTGTCCAAAAAAGGAAATAAATTAGATCACAGGTATAAAATATAGCTAAGGACTGATTTATTAATAATATAGTCACAGGTGGTTTCCAGTATGACCTTAGTTATGATAAATACTCAAAAAGTATAGATAAATCAGAGTTGGGAGAGGAATCACCATTCACCCTGTGGGGAGTGGCCAGATTATATATAATGGATTATTACTAATTGCTACTATAGCAACCACATAGCTCCTCAATGAATGATTATTGTATCACTGACAGATGTGGTCAGAAAGTCTGCTACTCTGATAAAATATAAAGAATCAAAAAAATATACTGAATGAATTGAAAAACTCTCTGAGGTTATCCTCTTTTGGAGGGAAGGTCCTAAACTGGAGAAAGTTACATGTACAGATTAATAGGGTTACTAAGGTCATGCTAGTTCAGCCACAACAGGGGGTGATTTTATAATAAACATATGTATATGTTGTGCTGTTAATGGCTTAATATAGTAATAGAGATAATTAAATTTATTTCAAGTAATAGTGTTAAGTATAATTATAATAATAGCCATAGGTAAATACCAGTACAACTACCAATAGTGATTACTCAAAAAGATATAGGACAAATTGAGGTCCAGAGGGCAATCCCTGTTTACCCTGTGGGGAACAGCATGGTTATATATATGGATTATTACTACTGTGACTATATGATTATATTAATAAAGGACTACTGTATACCCAAGTTATGTAGTTATAAAGTTTGTAATTCTGGCCAGAAAATGAATAGCAAAAATATACTGAAAACAAAGGTTTGAATACTAAAGGAATGGTGAAACTCTTGGGGCTCATCCTCTTTTGGAGGGAAGGTCTGAGACTAGAGAAAGTTTAGTTGCTATATTGATAGGGCCACTAGGGTCATCCCAGTCTGGCCACAACAATATTATTGTGGTGTAGCAGAGCAGATATAATAGTAGTAGCAATAATAGGTGTGAATGCCTTACAATCAAACCTAAATAATAACTAAGATAACTGTAGGCAAAACTGCTGGTACAGTTCAGAAGAATAAAAAAAGAGATGATTTATAAAGAGCTGTGATTCCTGAAGGTATTTATACTTATGAAGTGGTTGAAGTCCAACCTATGTGGTATTAAAACTTGAATTAATTAATAATAATGAGTTTACAAATATATCTGGCTAATGATGATATCAAATATAAATGCAAGTGAAATTTGATGTATCTCTCACTTGCTATGATATTGCAAGGCTATAAAATAATAAATTGAGACTTCACTGATAAAAGGATATAACAATGGGAATTAATTAATAAGGGAATACTACAGTTGGCTAAGTGCTCTCAGGTCCTACTATAATAACAATGTTGTGCTGCCTCCCCAAGAACCACAAACTTTGGTGGCACCTATTCCCAGGCCCAGGTCACCAGGACGTCCTCAGGACTGGTCTGGTGATTTCCCCAGTCATTCTATAAGAATCCCCAACCCTCAAGTACCAAATGTTCCCATGACCTCCCCAGCAGCTAAGCCACTGAGTTTATTAGAACAAACTCATTTGGAACTCAATCAAAACCAACAATGCCACTGACATCCCCAACTTTCCCAGCCAATAACATCAAGTAACCCAGGACCACCAGTGGTTATTCCAACAATGGTATCAAGACCAGCTACTACTTTCTGTCATCCTTGAATACTCTAACCCCTTGATTTATTTCCCAACATATAAATAAGGGGTAATCACCATTATTAATAAAGTAGACTTTTGATGCCCTGTTTCTTGCCTTTGAGACAACCAATTCTTTTGCCAATTTTTACCAGATGTTTATTACTGTTTAAACTTTTATTCTCACTATTCTCCCACCATTGCACAACAATAATATTGTACAGATATGGGAAAAACTTGATGAAGTAAATAAATAAAAAAGTCCCAATGGCTATAGAGTAGCGAAAAATACCTAGACACTAGTAAATAATAATCAATAGTCTGAAATAGGTGGAGAACTGTAGACTATAAGTCAATACAATTCTATACTAAGTAAACAAGTAAAAAATCAAGATGTTTTATTCAAGTTGTGATTTGAAGGGGTATTTATACCCTAGAAATATTGTGTGGTAGAAATAATGGATTATTATAACTACACCAGTTCTGCTATTATATACTTATGATAAAATAAAAATAGACAGCATAAATGATATATAAAGAGATATATGGTGTAAAGAACTGAAATCAAATCCTTGAAAACTGAACTTTATTTGAAAAGATAGATAATAAAAGGGAAAGGTGATGA